>CM032232.1:21395000-21462500 GCA_019009955.1 Riptortus pedestris
GGAGTTCAACTTAGTTCGGGATTTCATAGCTCTGGCTTGAATGGCTGCTACAGCCCGCTCATAATGTTTTAAACAGAATATTATTTATATTCGTAGACTTAATTATAATGTTATTTAGGTCCGTAGGCTTCCTCGCTGGCGGCGAATATTCTTCTTCTCCAAATCGGCTTTCTGCTTGAGCGGTCTTCTCGTCACGCTTCAATGTGCTAATTTTCGGTAGCTCTAAGGCTACCTTCCTCAGGGGCTATACATCGCCACGGTTTAGACCCCGGACTGCGTATATTCTCAGGAAGTAAGCCATAGAGCTATGGACAATTAGCACAATAGAGCGTGAATGACATATAGACTGCTGGAGCAGAAAGCCGGTTTGGAGAAGAAGTTTATGATTAATTTCTAAAATATATTCGGTTTCGTGGACTTTCTCTCTGGAAAAAATTTCTGTCTCGCTGGGCAGAAAAGAAAAGAGAAAAAAAGGGAAGAAAATATAGAATGTACTGCTCACCAAAGACGACTGAAGTTTTAAGGCTTAAAAACAATTTAAGATTTATTCATCGTCTTCAACTGTAATTAAATAAGTTAGAATTTATTCAAAAACATCACTTTATATTTATTTTGAAAATTTACTTTATTACGCTATTGACAGTATTTTATCATTCTGCGTGGTGAAATAATGGTATTATTTTTTAATATAATGTGACGGGAAATTAATATTGATTTTTTCTTCAAGAGAGAAACTACATTTTGCCAACTTGCATTTATCAAAGCCTAAAACGAGAAATTTAGTCGAGTTTTGTTATTTGTTTGCGTTCTTATTTTGTATTATTTAATTTTTTCTTGTTTCTATTTTCATTTTGTATTTTGTTTATATAAATTGTTTTTGTTGTATTTTTTTATGAGCAATATTAAAAAGTTCCCCGTCACGCAGGGGCTGCGTAAACTAAGCAGATTTCCCACGTGGTTTTGCAATAGAGAAATCTGCCTAAAAACAACTGCAGAATAGTAAGGACACCTCTAAACCTAAAACATTAATTTAGGCCCGTAATAACCCAGTAGGTTTCTAGCCCCAAAAAACAGTTAACCTAAACCTCTAAACCTATTCACGAGGGACCGAATAGTTATGGAAACGACCACCAGATGCTCCTCGGCGGAAAGTCCGAACATAGCCTACTGGCGACCACACGCAGAATACAAATGCAAATTATCTCGGTTAAATATTCAAGATACAGAAAAACAAAAAAAATGGTCTATAGTACGAACGATATTTATAGTTTTTAATTGGAGTTTTTGACAATAAGATTTATTTTATTACAATTTTTTCGATCCGACGCATAATAACGGAGATCGGAGATATTTCGAACTTTTTGATAATACTCCCTCCTCTAAAATCTCCCCCCCCTCCCACTGCGTCCGATTTCAGCCATTAAGCGAACTTGATTTTTTTTTTTCTTCCTTTTTACATTATAAAACGATTAAATTCCGGAGGGTTTGGTAACGATCAAAAAAAAATTGCGGACCCCGCTTGAGCGGTTTTAAAAGGGAAAACAGGACTCAGCGACTTTATATATACAGTTTTTTTTTTGAACGGACATTCATTTTTACGTCATCTTATAGGTAGGATCGATGGACATTTGAAGAAGAGAAAAAATGTCGAAAATTCTCAAAAAGCAGATTTCCCACGTGAAGTTTAACAATAGGGAAATCTGCCTAATAACAACTGTAGTAGTAAGAAACCTCTAAACCTAAAACATTATTTAGGGCGTAACAACCCAGTAGTTTCTAGCCCCAAAAAACAGTTGACCTAACCTCTAAACCAATTCAGGAGGGGCGAAGTTATAGAAACGGCCGCCAGAGCTCTCGCCGGAAAGTTCGAACATAGCCTACTGGTGACCAGTATCACGCAGAATACAAATGCAAATATCTCGGTTAATATTCAAGATACAGAATAAATGAATAGAACAATATTTACAGTAAATTTAATTTGCAATAAGATTTACTCTATAAAATATTTCGATCCGACGCATAATAACGGAGATATTTTGAATTTTCAAAAGTCCCCCCCTCTAAACCCCCCTCCCACTGGTTCGATTTCAGCCATTAAAGAACTTGATTTTCTCTTTTACATAAAACGTTTAAATTCCGAGTTTGTTAAAGATCAAACAAGAATTGCGACCGCTAGAGCGTTAACCGACAAATATATATATATATATCTATATATATATAGATAGATATATATATATATATATATATATATATATATATATATATATATATAATTTTGAACGGGCCGTCTTCTCCTAGGATCGATGGACATGTGAGGAAAGTTTTCGAAAATCGCATCATGAGTACAACCTCAATAGCTTATTTCCCTTAGGGGAAATCTGCTAATAAAACGAGAAAAAAAAAACGAAAGTTACCATATGTCTAGAAATAATTGAATACTTCTCAAAAAGTGTTAAAAGTAATAATGCCCACGATTTGCTACTGTGGCTAATTAGGATGGGTTATCTACAGGTTGTCTACCATCTTATATCCAAGGTGGGAATTAAGGTTTTAGCAGATTTCCCTTAAGGGAAATCAGCTGTTGAGGTTGCACTCGAAATATTTCTTCAAACGTCCATTGATCCTATTCGGGAGGTGATGAAAATGAGGTCCGTTCGAAACTTTATCTATGTGTGTCTGTTAGTCTCGTGGCTGCAATTTTTGTTTGACCGTTGCGATATTTAAACGTTTTATGTAGAACTAAAGATCTAGTTCGTTTATGGTTGAAATCCGAAGAGTAGGAGAGGGGGAAGGGTCTTGACATTTCAACAATTCTTAATTTATCCGTTATTATGTGTCGGATTGAAAAATTGTATAAAAGCAATCTTATTGCAACTGTAATTTTCTATAAATGTTGTTACGTACGTTTTAGCAGATTTCCCTTAAGGGAAATCAGCTATTGAGGTCGTACTCATGACGCGAGTTTCGCCAAATTTCTTCAAATGTCCATCGATCCTACCCAGGAGATGACGAAAATGAGGTCCGTTCAAAATTTTATATATATACATCTATATATATATATATATATATATATATATATATATATATATATATATATATATATATATATATATATATATAGATATATTTGTCTGTTAACGCTCTAGGGGTCGCAATTTTTGTTTGATCGTTACCAAACTCGGAATTTAATCGTTTCTTGTAAAAAGAAAGATCAAGCTCGTTAATGGGTGAAATTGGACCAGTAGGAGGGGGGTTTACAGGGGAAATTTTCAAAAATTCAAAATACCTCCGTTATTATGTGTGTGATCGAAACATGGTATAGAAACAATGTTATTGCAAATTAAATGTACTATAAATAATGCTATATACGTTTATTCTCTATATTGAATTTGCATATTTATTAAATTTGGGCCGATACCGGATTTTTGAATTTCCCGCCAAAACCTAGTTCGGCCCTTTGCCGTAACTGTTGGGCTCTTGTATGGAGATTTCTCTATTGTATTACTTAACTGGGAAATCTGCTTAGTTTACGCAGCCACCGCGTGGCGGACTTTTTCTTCAACAGAGAAATTTGCATTTCTTAATTTTCGGCATTCTGTAAACTCCCACTCCTAATCATGCCACTTTAATAACAAGCTGTAATATTATGAAGCTTTTATTTAATCCTTAATACCAAATATTGTTCTTGCTTTTAGCAGATTTCCCTTAAGATTTTTCTTCAAATGTCCATCGATCCTACCTAGTAGATGACGAAAATGAAGTCCGTTCAAAACTGTATATATATATATATATATATATATATATATATATATATATATATAAAATTGTAACCTCTGTCTGTACATTGATTTTTTTCGCGAAATTTCACGATAACTTTTCGTTTCACATGTCATAGACATCATATCTGGATTTTGTTTCTTTCGTGTATGTTTGTTCGTTTGTTTGTTTGTTTGTTTGTGTGTTTGTTTGTTACCTGTTCACGCATAAACGGCTGAACCGAATTTTATGAAACTGTTTCCAAAGAGGAACATAACAAAAGTTGTTTATTTTGTTATTTAGAGTAACTTTTGAACCCAACTTAGACTTTAGGCTATATTAATTTTCTCTGAGGCGAACAGGAGTCGGGGTTATAAAGGAAGCCTGAAATTAAAAATAGCGATATTTCGTTTTCTATTGGTTTTTCGGCAAATGTGCACATAACAAAAGTTGTTTATTTTGTTTTTTAGAGTAACTTTTGTTATATACACTTTTGTCGTATATCGAAGTTTTAATTGCGTTATACGCGTAAAAATTATTGCGGGAGTCAACAATATTAATTGCCAAAAAAATGACTCAAACGGAACTAAATTAAAACTCGGTATGTGCATTAGACACAAGATCGACTTCATTGTTGTAATTAACCATGCCAACGATTTCTAGGGACGGGCAGGAGTGCGGGGTGTATAAGGGAAGGCCTTTGAAATTAAAAATCGAGTTGATATTGTTCGTTTCCTGTTACTGTTGTTTTTCCGCTAATATAAACATAACAAAAGTTTGTTTTTTAATTGTGTTAATTGTGGAGTATCTTTTGTTATATACACTTTTGTCGTATACCTAAGTTATAAAGGGATGTTGTACGTTAAAACTTTAGCGGAGTGAGCCAACAATTTTATTGGGCACAAAACGGCTGAACCGAACTTAACAAAACTCGGGTATGTCAATTAGCATTTAATTCTTCCATTGATTGATAAGTTATATTAAAATATTTTAGGTTCGAAACGCGCGAGGGGGTGTTAAAAGGGAGGCCATGTAATTAAAAATTCTTCATATTTACATGTATATGTGACAGGAGAATATAAAAATATCGGAAGACAGTGAAGCCTTATCGAACAATTATTCTTATTATTAGCAAATCCACGGCAACGACGGGTTATCAATCCGAAACACTGGGACGGGGTAAATGTCAAAACATTGTGCAATGTAAAGCCTGCTAAAAAATACCATCACCATTAAGCCTCAAATCAATTCCCGGGCGAAGCCGGGTATCTGAGCTAGTATATATATATATATACCCGTATATATATATATATATATTTGTCTGTTACCGCTCAAGCGATCGCAATTTTTGTTTGATCGTTATCAAACTCGGAATTTAATCGTTTTATGTAAAAAGAAAGATCAAGTTCGTTAATGGCTGAAATCGGACCAGTGGGAGGGGGGGTTTAGAGGGGAGGATTTTCAAAAAGTCGAAATATTTCCGTTATTATGCGTCGGATCGAAAAATTGTATAGAATAAATCTTATTGCCAATTCAATTTACTATAAATATTGTTCTATACATTTATTCTGTATCTTGAATATTAACCGAGATATTTGTATTTGTATTCTGCGTGTGGTCGGCTATGTTCCGCCTTTCCGCCGAGAGCTCTGGTGGCCGTTTCTGTAACTATTAGTCCCTCGTGAATAGGTTTAGAGGTTACTTACTACTACAGCTGTTATTAGGCAGATTTCTCTATTGTAAAACTTCACATGGGAAAATCAGCTTCGTTAACGCAGCCCCTGAGTGACCGACTTCGTATATAATGAGTTTGTCACAGAATAAGCGCGTAGGTGGGAATCGAACTTACTACTCTTGGTTTACCAACAAGTCCAACACCTTATGTCGCATGTATAACCTGAGCCCCAAATTTCTTTTCTAAATAAATCTGATACATATAAGTTAGTTTCACCAAGATAAAAATAATGACTTATGGGAGATAGATGGCAAATAAAAATACAAAAAAAAAGTGTGTAGAAACTCGGAACTATCAGATAATATCAAGATAGCCGGATGATTCATTAAATTTCTCCAAGCAGAATTAAAACGTAATTAATCATCCCCTAAAATTAATGGTGGGACTCAGGTAGGCATTTAGAGATAAAGGGTTAGTCTTAATACACTTGGGTACCTCGGAGGCGTGGGTACTATTCCAGCCTGGGTAAAGGGAGTTTTAGTGTCCGACTCCATAAATAAAGGCCAAGTTCACCCTGTCATAAAAAGGGTGTTTTTTTGGCAGATAACCCGCCTCTTCAGCTTACATTCATAAAATTAAGGTTAGTTAACATTTCATTTTCTTTTTTAAGTGAAATATAAATAATTGTAGATTGTACTTCATTATTCAAAAATCCTACTGCCTAGCACTTTTTCTTTCTTCAGCGTGGTAAAAGTACGTAGAATAATATCTCTCTTCAAAAAATTACTTCATTTGCCTACCTTTTTTTAAAGTCCAAATACTTTTTACTCCAAATGCCTGCATTTGTCATGTAATTATTGTACCTTAGGCTAGCTCAAGGAGCTTCATCACTCTTTTCTGTAAAGCCTTGACAAAACGTTTCCTTTCTCGTATCAAATTTACCCAAGTTCGATGAATTTTGTACTCAAATTTTACTGGTGATTCTATCGAAAAATCAACATTTCCGTGGCTTCCAATCGATTATATTCCCGTATAAAATTCTAAAACGTACACAACCTAAGATGGATAACGGACAAGGGCCTACTACAAAAAACAACTTACCTGGAAACAAGCAAAAACATCTTTCCACAGACTAACGCTATAAATAAAGTGATCTGGAAAAGTCCGTCACGCAGGGGCTGCGTAAACTAAGCAGATTTTCCATGTGAAGTTATACAATAGAGAAATATCACGAGAGCCAAGCAGTTAAGGAAACGGCCGAACTAGCTTTTAGCGGGAAAGTCACTGTCGTCCGTTAGCCGCCCAGATTTAATAAAAATGCAAATATCTCGGTTAATATTCAATTTAATTTGCAATAAGATTGATTTCTACAATTTTTTGATCCGACGTATAGTAACGGAGATATTTCGAATTTTCGAAAATCCTCCCCTCTAACCCCCCCCCCTCCCACTGGTCCAATTTCAGCCGTCAACGAACTTGATCTATATTTTTACATATAACGACTAAATATCGAGTTTGGTAACGATCAAACAAAAATTGCGACCGCTGGAGCGTTAACAGATATATATTTATATATATTGATATATATATATATATATATATATATATAGAGAGAGAGAGAGAGAGAGAGAGATAGAGAGAGACAGAGAGAGAGAGAGAGAGTTTTAAACGGACCTCATTTTCGTCATCTACTAGGTAGGATCGATGGACATTTGAAGAAAAATTTCGAAAATTCCGTCATGAGTACAACCTCAATAGCTGATTTCCCTTAAGGGAAATCTGCTAAAAAAAATAGTCCATCACACATGAGCTTCGTTAACTAAGCAGATTTCCCACGTGCGTCACGTATTTACATTTAACTCAAAACCTAAAAGTTCAATGAGAAAAATATTTTGAATTTATGCTTTAAATAATGCGCTTCATAATATAACAGCTTATTGTTAATATGACATGAGTAGGAGTGAGGGTTTACTGAAGTAAAGTAAAATATACAAATTTAGTAGAGAAAATACACATATAACAACATTTATTGACAATGAAATTTAGAATAAAATTAATTCTATAGAATTTTTCGATCCGACGTATAATAAAGGACATATTTAAAATTTTCCAAATTCTCTTACACCCCCCCCTCCTTTCTCCTGTCCAATTTTAGCTGTCAACGAACTTGATTTTTAGGGTTGCGTGAAATGCTTATATAACGAGGTTAGTAACAATACAGAAATTGCAACTACTAGAGCAGACATACGGTAAGGTCCAAAAGTTTCCGGCCTGGGATAGAAGGAAAGGCGAAAGAAAAAAACTGGTTTTACTGTTTTTCAATATATTCTCCTCTAAGTTCAATACACTTATTATAACGCTTTGGCAAAATTTCTATACCATGAAAAAAATAATTTTCTTCTTTGTTAAAAAAATGTTCTTCCACTGCTGCTTGGAGCTCTTCGTCGTTGTTAAATCGCCTTCCACAAAGGTCAGATTTTAATTTTGAGAAAAGGTAGAAATCACTAGGGACCAAGTCTGGGCTGTAAGGTGGGTTCTTGGAATCCACAGTCCTTCACAGCGGCCTTGGAAATCAATGCTGTGTGGACAGGGGAATTGTCGTGAAGGAGGCGGACGCCTCTGCTTAACTTTCCTCGCCTCTTTTCTTTAATGGCGTCTCGTAACCGGTGAAGTAGGGCTGCATAATGCTCACCATTCATTGTGGTATTCCTTTCATTAAAATCTATCAATAGTATTCCTTTACAGTCCCAAAATATTGTGGCCATTATCTTTTTTGTTGACTGCGTGACTTTTGCCTTTAAAGGAGGCGCTTCTCCTGGTCTTCTCCATTCCATGGACTCTCTTTTCCTGAGTGAGTCATGATATAGAACCATTGTCTCTTCCCCAGTTACAATTGAGTCCAAAAAATTCTTTGGGTCGGCATTATACTCCCGTAAAAATTCATTGCAGCAGTGAACTCGTTCCTGTTTTTGATGAGCTGAAAGGATTTTTGGAATCCATCTTGCACTAACCTTGTTCATATGCAAATGTTCTTTGTTGATCCTCAAAACACTTGGTTTTTAAAGTCCCAACCTCGCTGCTATTTCCTTGGTTTTCAGTCGTCGGTCAGACAGCAATTCAGATCCTGAAGTTGGATTGTTTCAGAAGTGACAGCTTCCAGTGGGCGACCGAGACGTGAGTCATCTTCTAGACTTTCTCTCCCTAACTTAATAACCTAATTTTGCCCATTCTTTCACTGTGGAATACGAGGAGGAGGACTGCCTGTATACACAATCCAAGCGCTCTTTAATTTGCGCAGGAGTAAGACCCTCTTTACAAAAGAATTTAACACGTTCGCTGCTGTATCGGTCCCCGGGGTCCAATCGTCATCAAGTCTACCAGGACGGGTCCCCTCTCCTTCAGTCTACTCCAAAAAACGAAGGCTCTAGTAAGCTTATTATGAGAGATATTTTAACGGGGATTGGATGTAATTTATTTTTAGAACCTGTAGCTTTAGTTAATCCAGAAAAATACTATAGGACGCCGGGGACCGTAACCGTCTAGAAATAGAGAAACTCAAATTGGGTACGGCGCCACCCCCCGCCGCCCGATGTTAATTTCAGTCTCAACTTGATCAAACGTGAACTGACTTGAATCTGTTTTACTTTCCATGCCCCTCCTTCGATCATGTTCCGTTGTGTTGTACATAATATGTCTTGTGGTCGGAAATTAGTAGAGTAAACACTATCTGTAACTCTTGCAGACAGCAGTGAAAGTGAGAGTGATACGACTTCGAGTGACGATAGTTTTGCAGACAAGAACTATTTGCCCTCATGTTCTAGTTCAACTACTGACCTAGAAGAGCTTACAGGTTTTGTGTGCTTGTTGAAAATAACAGCTAACATTGAGATAAAACATGTACATTAGTTGTAGACGACATCGGACGCCAGGGAACACTCCTGGCTTTGCTAGTGCTAGTTCTTGGGTTGGAGGACTGATGGCTCTGCTAATTCATACATTTAGTTCACTAGAATTGTCAAGAGATAGCCTTACCTTCGAAAACTACATTGGTCCCCGGGGCCCGATACAGGTTTTAGCGAGAGGAGAGGCATCAGACGCCGGGGACCGGTGCAGATGGTGGTGGAGTATATAGACTGCAGCAGCGAACGTGTTAATTACCGCACGGTACTTGAGTTTAAACATTGTAAAAAAGGGGAGTTTCCTTGAAGGCTGGACACTGACTGACAAGACTGAGGAAGTGCGGGCGATGGGTATGGAGTGAGCAGGCATGGACCTGCATAGGCGTGCAGCTCCCGGCACGTTTGAAGGAGAGCAAGCAGGACAGGCCGGAAACTTGTGGACCTTACTACATATATAGTTGTATCAATAACCTAATTTTCGTCACCTACTAGGTAGGATCAATGAACATTTGAAGAAAAATTTATATATCAACCCGTCAAACGTTTATTTATAAAGATGTCACATCTATCCCTTTTACATGTAGTACAACATATATTTTATTTATTTGGTTTGTGCCCCACATCGATAGTGATTGGCATGATCTCTAATTGTTAAGAGGTAATTAGAATAATATATTTATTCCTTTATGTACTTATCTTTATTGTACTTTATTTTTACATTATGGAAAATATTTCTTAAATATCTGATTGTTTCTCATATCCGCCATTTGTCTAAATGAATATAATAAAAGTTAATCCTTTTAAATCAACATATATAGTAGGATATGATTTTATATTGAAGGGGAAAATAACGGATTTTAAACAAGGATTTGAAAATAACGTTGTAGTAGAAAATGCTCTGATCTAAGAGAACTACTGGAAAACAGTGAAGTAAAACACAGTGTCGGGAGTTAGTTGGCACGATAAAGCAACCCACAGCTGGTGTAGATCTCAAACTTGGGAGCTGGACATGAAATGCATCTGCCACACAGACTAGAGGTCGAGAGAGGAAGTACTGATCTTTGATGGGGTTATAATTCGCAGGAACTTTCCAGCAAAGCCCCAATTACTCTAAAACTTATTCCGTAAACAGATATCTCAATCATCCCCTTTTTGAAGTTTGCTGTTATAAAGGTATAATGTCATAAACTATACTAAGTTTGCCCAATTAAGGACTCTGGGAGGGTTATGAAGGAGAGTTTACTAAAGCAAAATCATTAAACTTTCTTGAATGAGTTAATTCCAATTATTCATTTAAAAGGAACTAAATAAACTATAATCATTAATTTTCCAAGAACTTGTTTTTAATTTTCAATTAAAATAAGGACGATTGTTAAAAAAACTTAACTATTAAAAGAAATGGAATATGATGTGATTTCTTATTTATTTTTATCCCTAATCATCACTCCAGGATATTTTCCAATAGAAATGAAGTTTCAAAAAAATATTTAAAAGCATTTGTCACGCAGAAGCTGCGTTTAACTAAGCTCACCGCGTAAAAGTTCAATGAGAAAATTATTAGGTATTTCGACTTCACATAAAGTGCTTTGTAATATAACAGCACGTCATAATTTTAATATGACATGAGTAGGAGTGGGGGTTTACTGAAGGCCTAAAACTAAAAAATACAAATAGATCCGTTAATTTTAAAGATAGAGAATAAATGTTTATTCCAATATTTATAGAACATTTTATTTGCAATAAGATCCGACGCATAATGACGGAAATATTTCGAATTTTCAAATTTCTCCCCTCTAACCCCCCCTCCCTCTAGTTTGTTTTCAGCCATTAACGAACTCGACGTTCAGTATTGCATGAAATGTTTATATATCAAGTTTAGTAACGATAAAATAAGAATTGCGACCTCTATAGCTACAGCATACATGTGTGTGTGTGTGTGTGTGTGTGTGTGTGTGTGTGTGTTTGTGTGTGTGTAGGTAGTGTGGTGTGAGTGTGTGTGTGTGTGTGTGTGTGTATATATATATATATATATATATATATATATATATATATGTTACTGTAAAACCCTGAAGTGTGGTAAATGTCAGGACTTACCGGTAAATCCTAGGATTTACCAAGAGCACTGGTTAAAGTCCGAAATCTACATGAAATTCGAGCTTTTACGGCTTGGCAGTTGGTCAATCCCCGGATTTACTGTCTGGCTTGGCAAATGCCCAAAAAACATTAAATAAATTTGAGATTTCATACTTTTACCAATACTGTTTGGTAAATGTGCGGATTTCCCAAGGCTCATTGGTAAATATCCAGTGAAGAGGAGTGGGGACAGGGATACTCCCCCCTAACTTCAGCAAGAAAGTTGCCAATAATAAGTTATCTCCCACCGAACAGAAGATGTGCTCTGTCAAAGAAATTCGCCAAGCAGCAAGGGACTTGAATCACAGGCCAAGAAAATGGGAAAAACGACGAAAGGAAAATTCCCAGACCCGAAGTTGGCCACGTGAGGATCAAAATTCCTGATGTCGACCGATCTAAAATCGACCCCAAAAGCATGATTGCAGTACAAAAAAACGTTTAAATAAGAAATGTTTGTGCAAGTTAGCTAATATGAAGTGCAATTCAAAGTGCCACAATTCTCTCCCATGCTGTAACAAATAATAATAAAACTTATTCTAAAAGTTTCATTTCAAATAACCTTTATTCTAACTTTTACTGGCAGAAGCTGGGAAATGTTAGAATTTACCAAAATCTGTAGGTAAAAGTCCGAAAGACTCATCCTGATTGAGATAATTCTAGCTTTTACCGAGCCTCTTGGGAAATCCTAAGATTTACTGGCTTAAGTCCGATTTGAAAGATAAAATCGGATATTTACCAATGCTTCAGGTCAATCCTAAGATTTACCAGTAAATCTTAGGATATACCACAGTCCGGGGTTTTACAGTAACATATGTACATATTAATATATATGTAATTTTGAACGAACCTCAATTTCATCATATTCTAGATAGGATCAATGGACAATTGACAATTTTTTGGAAAATCATGTATTTGAAGAATTATTTTGAAAATCGTGTATTAGAAGACATTTTTTGAAAATCGTGTATTTGAAGAAATTTTTCGAAAATCGCGTATTAGAAGAAATTTTTTGGAAATCGTGTATTAGAAGGAATTTTTCAAAAATCGTGTATTTGAAGAAATTTTTCGAAAATCGCGTATTAGAAGAAATTTTTTGGAAATCGTGTATTTGAAGAAATTTTTGGAAAATCGTGTATTTGAAGAAATTTTTCAAAAATCGTGTATTAGAAGAAATTTTTCGAAAGTCGTGTATTTGAAGAAATTTTTCGAAAATCGCGTATTCATTCGAAAAAAAATTCTTGAGGGAAATCAGCCAAAAAAGATAAATAATATGGGTATTATTAAATGTTATCCTAATAGCATTCTTAACTTCATATCAATAATCTTACAAGTAGCTTTAATGAAAATCAGCTATTGACGTTGTACTCCTGGTGCGATTTTCGAATAATTTAGATCCATTTATTCTATAGATAATACCCAGAAAATGGCGAAAATGAGGTCCGTTCAAAACTATATATGTCTGTTAACTCTCTAGACGACGCAGTTTTTGTTTGATCTTTACCAAACTCGATTTAAAGGGTTTATGTGAAAATAAAGTTATTTAATGGCTGGAATCCGACAAGCGGGAGTTAGAGGGTTGAGGGGAGGTATTTTCGAAAATTCCAATATTTGTCAGATACGTCAGATCCAAAAAGTCGTATAGAACCAATCTTATTGCAAACGGAATATCCTGAAAATGCTGTTATTAGTGTGTTTTTTTTTCAGTAACTTGATCAATAACCTGGATATTTGAATTTTTTTTTCCGTTCTTAAGTAATAAACTCTGGAGAGTCGCCCGGCCAGGTCCAGGCAACGCAGCTTTAATCAGCAGGCACTGAGGATGGAGCATTGACTCCGAAAGTGCACTCTGCATTATATTAAAAACCAGTAGAGGACTTGGCCTTCTTATTGATCCTTATACATTTGTTCCTCTACCATCCAGCATATTCCAGAGAAAGAGAGGATTATTAGTGCCCATAAATATTTTAAGTATAGTTGTTTTATCAGCTATAATAAGTATACAACCTATTAATTGTATTAAAACCATGTTCTGCAAATATTTTAAAAATAATTTGCCTTCTTCTATTGGAAATTTGTTTTTTTTTGTTCAATTTCTTGTTTTAGTTTTTTTGTTCGTTAGTCAATAGTCTCCAGTCGTATATTAAGTGTTGACATGTTTGTGGAGTTGTGTAATCACAAGGGAAAGTATTGTTGTATTAGCAGATTTCCCTTAAAGGAAATCAGCTATTGAGGTTGTACTCATGACGGCCGTTTCTTTAACTGCTCGGATCTCGTGAAATTTCTCTATTGTAAAACTTCACGTGGGAAATCTGTTTAGTTTAAGCAGCCCCTGCGTGTCGGACTTTTTAGTTTTTTTTTTGTGTTGAATCGTTGGTCGAAAGAATTTAGTGAACCATGTCCTTATACTGTCTGTATTTATTTGCTGTTGAAATGTGTATATATATATATATATATACATGTGAATGCATTTGTACGTTTTTCAGAGCTCATAAAGATTATAGAAAGGGAAAATGTCCAAATCATCCAGCATTCTCTGAGCCTAAATCTACAACTGCTAGTAGTTCCACATTGACTCGCCGTAAGCGCTGGCGTCGATTACGCTCCTCTAAAACCACGTATGCCAAGCTGAATTCACTTATCTCAAGACGTAAAAGTTCAATGAGAAGAATATTTTGTATTCAGGTTTCAAATGATGTGCTTCATTATATAACTGCTTACTGCTAATGTACATGAATAGGCGTGGAGGTTTACTGAAGGCCGAAAAAAAAAAGTACAAAAATTTAGGTTAATAGTAAAGATAGTGAAAAAAAAAACGCATATACAACATTTAGAAAACATTGAATTTGCAATGAGATTTGTATCGATCTGACGCATACATAATAAGGGAGATATCCCCTTGCTCTTCCCGGACAACATATAAATTATAATTTTGAAGAGCACACTCTTTGGTATTTTGTGTGCACAACCAAGTCAACTGCTAGGAAAAAGAAAAAGTTGTATCTTATTGGCAATTACATGAACTGGTCCCTTCTTCCATTTGCTGGCATTTAGCTGGTTCCTATCAATGGAGATCCCGTATTAAATACACTACACTCCAACAAAGTCATTGTTTGGATTTTTCATTTCAATCTAAGAAACTGGAAGAAAAACGAAAAATACATCCCAAAGAAGAAACTCTGATATTGAGCTCAAGTTATATTCTTTCTACTTCGCAGGAGAGGGAGATACTCGGTGGATCTCGATGGGAAAAGTTTATCTGGAAACTTGTTGATAAGATGTCAGTCCGAATAATTCCAAAAGTATGGGACGGATATTGAAAATATTTCCCTGTCCCTAGTCTTTATTTTCAATTATTTTCGAACAGTTGCAGAGTTTCGGCGGATCAGCTCCCTTTGGCCAAACTCAGAAGAAGAAAAACATTAAAAAACTTATTGGGTGGGTTATGTCATGTACGAATATTAAAATATTAAATGTTCGGAATCAGTTGACAAAGCTAAATCATAATCCTAAAACTATTCGCATTTATTAAATACCACCACTCTCCTCTTCTACAGACATTCATACCAGCTCTCTCGTCTTCTACAGGCATTCATACCAGCTGTCTCATCTTCTACAGACATTCATACCAGCTCTCTCCTCTTCTACAGACAAGCATACCAGCAATCTTCTCTTCTACAGACAAGCATACCAGCAATCTTCTCTTCTACAGACAAGCATACCAGCTCTCTCCTCTTCTACAGACAAGCATACCAGCAATCCTCTCTTCTACAGACATTCATACCAGCTCTCTCCTCTTCTACAGACATTCATACCAGCTCTCTCTTCTTCCACAGGCAAGCATACCAGCAATCTTCTCTTCTACAAACATTCATACCAGCTCTCTCCTCTTCAACAGACATTCATACTGGCTCTCTCCTCTTCTACGCACATTCATACCAGCTCTCTCCTCTTCTACAGACATTCATACCGGCTCTCTCCTCTTCTACAGACATTCATACCAGCTCTCTCCTCTTCTATAGACATTCATACCAGCTCTATACTCTTCTACAGACAAGCATACCAGCAATCTTCTCTTCTACAGACATTCATACCAGCTCTCTCCTCTTCAACAGACATTCATACTGGCTCTCTCCTCTTCTACGCACATTCATACCAGCTCTCTCCTCTTCTACAGACATTCATACCGGCTCTCTCCTCTTCTGTAGAATGTCTTTAGACAAGCATACCAGCAATCTTCTCTTCTACAGACATTCATACCAGCTCTCTCCTCTTCAACAGACATTCATACTGGCTCTCTCCTCTTCTACGCACATTCATACCAGCTCTCTCCTCTTCTACGCACATTCATACCAGCTCTCTCCTCTTCTACAGACATTCATACCAGCTCTCTCCTCTTCTACAGACATTCATACCAGCTGTCTCCTCGTCTACAGACATTCATACCAGCTCTCTCCTCTTCTACAGACATTCATACCAGCTCTCTCCTCTTCTACAGACAAGCATACCAGCAATCTTCTTTTCTACAGACATTCATACCAGCTCTCTCCTCTTCTACAGACTTTCATACCAGCTGTCTCATCTTCTACAGACATTCATACCGGCTCTCTCCTCGTCTACAGCCATTAATGTCCCCTCCAGTCTTACCCCACTGCTGAAAGTGATTTAGACGAAGAGGATGGGGCTAAGTATCCTAGACTGTATATAATCCTTGGGGGTGTTAACCTGAGAAATACTTTGGACTAAGGCTTTTATCAGTTTGTCACTAAATAAATTTATTATGGCCCAAGTACGAATCGAAGTCCATCTTATGGCTAAGTGTATTCAGACCAACTTTCGTGGCTAACCTTACCCCCGCGAACAAAACAGTCAAATCTATAATGTAAACATTTGTAAGCAAATTATGATGTCTGTCACGCAAAGGCTGCTGATTTCATGCACAGATTTCCCACGTGCGTGTTACATTTATTTCAAAACGTAAAATTCCAATGAGAATAATATTTGTTATTTAGGTTTAAAATAAAGTGGGTTTACTAAAAGCTGAAAACTAAAAAAAAATGCAAATATCTCGGTAAATAATCAATGTACGAAAAAATCATATATAACAACATTCATAGAACATTAAATTAGCAATAAGTTTAGTCCTATTCACGTTTTCGGTCCGACGCATAATAATGGATATATATACACATTCATACATTATATCGACAGTATACATTACAGTCGAATCTAAACTGTAATGTTTGTAATCAAATATAAGTCCATCAAAGTCATTATTTATTTTTACAAAATTAAATAAAAATTTATACTACGTATCCTGATACTGAAGAAATATAGCTGGGAGTTCAGCAATTTCTAGTGATTGTAAAATCTATAGTATTCGTGTTCTACATACTGTTTCTCTCTAATTATGGCTGGATGAAATTAATTATTCATATATTCATTTGGTGGGCATTGTGAAAAGAGGAATGAAGTACACCTATCTGTAAATGAATATAGCTGATAGCGGGAATTGATGGGAAACATCATCGCGGTCAGTTCATTTGATACTAATTAAAACTTCATTGTTCAATAGAAATGAGAAATATTGGGACACTCACTGATAAAATATGATTGCGGATAACTGTTACCATGTTGAGAGTTGTGATTATTAATTAACGAATGACAGTACCAATTGCAGTCCATTTTTTATAAATTTTCCTTGTACCTACTACTCCATGACCAATGGCCACATCTTAACATCTAAGAGAATTAAAGATACTATAGATTTTATATTCACTAGAAATTGCTGTATTCCCTTTCTTCAATACCAGGACATTTTTTGAGGACTGACTCATGACGCGAGTTTTGAAAACTTTCCTCAAATGTCCATCGATCCTACCCAGGAGATGAAGAAAATGAGGTCCGTTCAAAAGTATATATATATATATATATAATAGTATTAAAATGTAAACCTCTGTCTGTACATTGATTTTTTTCTCGAAATTTCACGATAACTTTTCGTTTCACATGTCATAGACACCATAACTGCATTTTGTTTCTTTCGAGTGAGTTTGTTTGTTACCTTTTCACGCATAAACGGCTGAACCGAATTTTATGAAACTTAGTATGTAGATTACTACTAACCCAACTTAGACTTAAGGCTATATTAATTTTCTCTGAGACGAACAGGAGTGGGGGTTATAAAGGTAGCCTGAAATTAAATATAGCGATATTTCGTATTCTATTGGTTTTTCGGCAAATATGCACATAAAAAAAGTTGTTTATTTTGTTATTTAGAGTAACTTTTGTAATATACACTTTTGTCGTATACCGAAGTTTAAATGAGTGATACGCTAAACATTATAGCGGGAGTCAACAATATTATTTGCCAAAAAAGACTCAACCTAACTAAATAAAACTCGATATGTGTATTAGCAGTGAGGCCTTCATTATAATAAGCCATACCAACTTTTCTATGGACGGGCAGGAGTGGGGGTTATAAGGAAAGCCTGAAATTAAAAATAGCGATATTTCGTTTCCTATTGGTTTTTCTGCCAATATAAACATAACAAAAGTTGTTTATTTTGTTATTTGGAGTAACTTTTGTTATATACTCTTTTATCGTATACCTAAGTGTAAATGAGTTATACGTTAAAACTTTAGCGGGCACTATCGGCTGAACCGAACTTAACAAAACTCGGTATGTTAATTAGTATTAATTCTTCCATGATTATAAGTTATATTAAAATTTTTAGGATCTAACGGGAGGGGGGTTATAAGGGAGGCCTGAAATAAAAATTCACCATATTTACATATATAAGAGACAGGAAATATAAAAATATCGAAGACTGTGAAGAATTATCGAACACATAATTCTATTTTTAGCAAATTACCGGCAACGACGGGTATCAATCCTAAACACTGGGACGGGTAAATGTCAAAATATTGTGCAATGTAAAGCCTGCTAAAAAATACCATCACCATTCAGCCTCAAATGAATTCCCGGGCGAAGCCGGGTATCTGAGCTAGTATATATATATATATATATATATATATATATATATATATATTTATATATATTTGTCTGTTAACGCTCTTTTTTAACGCAATTTTTGGTTTATCATTACCAAAGTTCATATTTAATCGTTTTATGTAAAAATAAAGATCAAGTTCGTTAACGGCTGAAATCGGACCAGAAGGGGGGGGGGTTTACAGGAGGGATTATTGAAAATTCGAAATATCTCCGTTATTATGCATCGGATTGAAAAATTGAATTAAATTTACTAAAAATATTGTTATATACATTTATTCTCTATCTTGAATATTAACCGAGAAGTCTATGAGACATGTGGTCGGGTATAGTTCGGATTAGATCGGCCATTCTCGTAATTTCTCGGCTCAGGTGGAAGCTTCTTCTAACCTTACCTGTCGTCTCTAACCTTACCTTACCTTCTTTACTTTGTGAGATTTATGCAAATTCGTTCTGATCATCCGCCACCCCCCTTCTTTAGTTCTTGGACTACTAAAAATTGAGTTATTAAAATATAAATTATTCTTACAATTCAGAAGCCGTTTCAGTTGGGAATTTATTTTAATTAACTGAAAGATTTCTCATTACAATTTGTATTTAATCATAGAGGTGTTGTGTTACCAGTATGCAGATTTCTCTAATGCTAAACCTCACATGGGAAATCTGCTTAGTTTACGCAGCCCCTGCGTGACGAACTTTTATTAAACTCCCACTCCTACTCCTTTAATATTAACAATATTCTATTATGTTATGATGAACTTTATTTGAAGCCTAAATTCCAAATATTATTCTCATTGAACTATTACATTTTGAGATAAATGAAAATACGTGACGCACGTGGGAAATCTGCTTAGGTAACGCATCCCCCGCGTGACGTACTTTTTGTACATATAGGTCTGCCTCGTGGGCTTGTCCGCCAACTCCATTGGGTTTGAACTGGCCACAATACAGGACATTTTAGCCGAAGGCAAATCGGCAATTATGATTGTACTCATGACGCGATTTTCGTGTAATTTATTCAAATACCCATCGGTTCTACCCAGGAATAATGAAAGATGAGAGAGAGAGAGAGAGAGAGAGAGAGAGGGAGAGAGAGAGAGAGAGAGAGGGGGAGAGAGAGAGAGAGAGAGTGAGTGAGAGAGAGAGGGAGAGAGAGAGAGAGGGAGAGAGAGAGTGAGAGAGAGGCAGAAAGAGAGGGAGAGAGAGAGAGAGAGAGAGAGAGAGAGAGAGAGAGAGAGAGAGAGAGAGAGAGAGAGAGAGAGAGAGCACAGGTTTTTTTTTAGTGTAATGTTACTCGATATTTAATCGTTTTATTTTAAAAGGAAGATCCTTTACGTTAATGGCGGAAATCGGTACTCTGGGAGTGGAATTAAGGGAGGAAATTTGCGAAAATTTATCCATGAATATAAGTCGGATCGAAAAATTGTACATAAACAATCTCATTACAAATTAATTTACCCATAACTGTTGTTATATAGATATTTTTTCTGACCTGAATACTAACTGAGATATTTGGAATTTTTAGTTTTCGGCCTTAAGAAAACCGTCACTCTTACACTTGTCATATAAACAATAAGCGGTTACTTCAGGAACCACTTTATTCTAAGCTTATATACGATATATTGTTTTCATGAGACATTTATTCTGAGAGATACTTGTAAATTCATTTAGTGATGCCGTCATATCGTAATAAGCACTTATTGCTCCTGAAGCAAATTATTTGAAGCTCAAATGCCAAATATTGTTCTCATTAAACATTTTAACGTGGCGCACTGTGGGAAATCTGCTTAGTCAATGCAGCCCCTGCGTGACGGAGGTTTATCTTAGTGCGCAATGAATATTCTTGTAATATTGGTTTCAAAGATTGAAGGGAAGAGCAATTAAACATTAAAAATCAAATGACACACCTATAAAGAAATTATATTCAATATCTTAAAAGCTTTCTTCTTGAGCAGTGATGTTTAATATCATCATAATATAGGTTTAAAAACTCCAGAAGAAATTATAAATAAGCCACGTGGAACTGCAATAAAACACCATAACATGAATTAAAATCCTTTTATCTCAAATTTCTGAAAGAAAGATATTTTACTTCCTATTACAAACTTCGGATTAAATTCCTCCATAGCTACACCCCTTCCATATATAAAAATATACTTCTTTTTGCTTTTTATTAACTTGAATTGTAGTTTTCTAAGCAAATGGCGGGAGAAAGGGCCACGTGTGAATTATGGCGCCAATCTCCTACAGAAACTAAAGTAAAACTTAACCTGTAGTTTTACCTAGCGGAAGTGTTACTTCGTAATGTTGTAAAATATTATTAATTGATCATCATTAACGTCAATATTTTCCTAATTGTTTCAGCTGCGTTAACCCAATAGTGTACGGGTTCATGTCTAAGAGCTTCCGGGACAGCTTCCTGAAGGCGCTGTGCTGCTTGAAGAGGTCACCCAAGAGACAGCTGTCCCTCTCTCACACCAGGACTACATCCCTCAGGAACCAGGACACCAGGTTATACCTCACCTAGCATAAGGTAGGTTTCTTGAGCCAAACCCAGGTTATACCTTATCTAACATAGGACAAAGTTAATTAGTATATTAAATACGTTTAGTTCTTATTCAACGTACAACGTTGAAAATTACTCTCGATTTGTGCTGGCTGGTGGAGGTCCATCATCAACGGAAGGAGCAAAAAGGTCAAACACCTCCACTCTTAACTAAGAGTGGAGGTGTTTGACCTTTTTGATTCTTCCGTTGTTGAAAATCACGTTTAAAGGCGTTCTTCTCCATTCCGCATATCTGGAATGTAACACAAATCCTCAAGAGAATAAAATTAATTCTTACAACAAAAACGTGCAAACTAATGAACACCCAATAAATAATACTCACACAAAATGTTCATCTTACTTTCCAATGGATGGCACAATATTCGAAACGAAATTCAGAGGAGCAAATAAGCTGTCCACTCCTTGTAGTATAAGGAAGGTTATTTGAATCAAAACCAGGTTATACCTTACCTAGCATAAGGTAAGTTATTTAAACAATGGATCACTGAAAAGGAGACTATTCCCTTGAAAGTTGATTGTGTATCAGATAATAAATATATGGTGGTTCCATATTGTTGCGAAAAATTAATACGTGGAAGATTGCCTGAAGGAGAGGGAGCCGTGCGTTTGATGTAATTAGGACCGATCTAAATAGGGCCGCCGGTAGAATCTAATTAGAGCCTGCCAGCAAGTTCTGGAACTTCTAGTCTAGACCTTCTTGCCTAGTCCCTTCTCCAGGCATTTATAAGAGACCCTGCCAGTACCTCAGTTTAGTGGACGCTCGACGGTCTTCGAGGGATGTTCAGCGCTACAGTGCGACTTAGTGCAGTGCGGTAAAGTGTGGTGCCGTGAAGAACAGTGTTGTGCCGTGACTGTAAGTAACAGTTTAGTGCCGTGTTTAAGACAGTGCAGTGCCGCGAAGTAAAGGACAGTGGAGTGCCGTCGTTTTATATGAATTTCAGTGACCGTGAGGTGAATTATTGGACTGTGTAATCTGAAGGACAGTGACACTATAGTGTAATACTGTGAGTAGTAATAATTAACCAAGAGTATTGTGCATTGTGAAATAAATCGTGCAGTGAAAAACTGTGAAACTTGTGTGTGTTTAATTTTGCAATCCAAAAGAACTCTTATTAACAACGTTTATTACTGGTTTTGTAATAAAAACGTAACAATATATTAGTTCGGTTTTTGCCAGTAATGTGAATCGTTTTCAAATATCTCCAGTACTCCTTAACTTATTTGATCTTAATGATACTTATCGGAAAGACTAAAGTCCACTCTTCGAATCTATACTATGTTTGGTTTTATGGGAATTAGTGTTGTTTGTACTACAGTGTAGTAAACATGTTGGATAAGAAAGTGTATTTCCGGCATATTTTGTTTTTTTTTGTTACAAAGAAGGCAAGAGAGCTGACCTACCGAAAGTTATGTAGCGTGTATGGGGATGAAGCCATAACAGAACGTACTCCACACAATTGGTTTGCCTAGTTTCGTTCTGCACATAGGAGTTTAGATGATTCAACCCGCTGCGGTCGGCCATCTGAGGTTGGTTGGAGAAATATTGTCACACTAATCGAGCAAAGGTCCAGAGATCGTGCATAGACATTTATAACAGCTTGGCTACGTGTACCTCCTTGTTCGGCTGCCACTCAAACCGTCGGAGGCAAACCTCGTGTCTATCTGTAACTTTCTCCTGAACCGGTATGAAAGAGAGTCCCATTTCTCAAATGATTAGTCACGGGCGATGAAAAGTGAATTATTTATGAACATGTAGTGCCTAGGAGATCGTGGACATCTGAGCTACCGAAGGTCGGCCCACATACGTAAAAGATTTTGCCGTCCATATGGTAAGATTACCGTGTACTGTCTTACGAGCTATTTCCTCAAGGAAAAACGATAGATTCGAAGGTCTACTGCATGCAGCTAACAAAATTGGACCAAGCATTAAGATGAAAACGCCCAGAACTGGTCAACCGCAAAAGTGTTCTTTTTCACCATGAGAACGAAATAATCACAGAGTAAAAAGTCCGTCACGCAGGGGCTGCGTAAACTAAGCAGATTTCCCACGTGAAGTTTTACAATAGAGAAATCTGCCTAATAACAACTGTAGTAGTAAGAAACCTCTAAACCTAAAGCATTATTTAGGTCGTAATAACCCAGTAGTTTCTAGCCCCAAAAAACAGTTAACCTAACCTCTAAATCTATTCACGAGGGACGAATAGTTATGGAAACGGCCACCAGAGCTCTCGGCGGAAAGTCCGAACATAGCCTACTGGTGACCACACGCAGAATACAAATGTAAATATCTCAGTTAATATTCAAGATAGAGAAAAAATGTATATACCAATATTTATAGTAAATGTAATTTGCAATAAGATTAATTCTGTACAATTTTTCGGTCCGACGTATAGTAACGGAGATATTTCGAATTTTCGAAAATCCTCCCCTCTAAACCCCCCCTCCCACTGGTCCAATTTCAGCCGTTAACGAACTTGATCTTTCTTTTTACATAAATCGATTAAATTTCGAGTTTGGTAATGATTAAACAAAATTTGCAAACGCTAGAGCGGTAACAGACAAATATATAAAATATATATATATATATATATATAATATATATATATATATATATATATATATATATATACAGTTTAGAACGGACCTCATTTTCGTCATCTCCTGGGTAGGATCGATGGACATTTGAAGAAAAATTTCGAAAATTCCGTCATGAGTACAACCTCAATAGCTGATTTCTCTTAAGGGAAATCTGCTAAAAGTAAGGCAACATGGCTGGGGTGTTTTGTCCCACCCGCCGTATTCTCCGGACCTTGCTCCACCTATTTCGGTCTCTCCAAAGCAACATCATCGGGAAATCGTTTCCTGATGAGAGAAATGTAAAAAACGCATCTCGATCTGTTCACTTCTTAGACCCTCTAGACTTTAGAGGTATTTAATAAACTATTGTTTATACAGATTTATTTAATGTGGCTTTACTTGGTCCGATTTGCACTTTAACATCCATAGAGTAACGCTTGGCTTGGAAATTCTTTATCAATACGTTAAATAACGCATATTTAGCATTTGCTATGACTATATTAATTCATATTAAAAATGACCTACTGAATTCTAACTTTAAAACTACTACAATATAATTGAGCTACAAACAATTGTTCAACAAGTATTCACAACCCAAAAAAAGCTGTTCCAGGGAAAGCGATGTCACGAAGGTTTCAGTGGATATAAAGCGGATTAGTGAGTTGTCCATGTCTGAAAAAATGAAATGATAAAGCGACAGCCGGAGATGTACAAAAAAAAAAAAAAAAAGATTGACAGCCGTGGAGGTAAATATGGTGACGAAATCCCCAGGACGGGAGGCCGTATTCTACTGATAAGGCCACTATTCAATCCACCATAAAGGCGGCAAGATCAATCAGCATTCTGATTTGGATTTGCAGATATCAGTTCATCCGCTTACGGCATTTTAGCAGATTTCCCTCAGTGGTTGTGGTGGTAACCATGAAAAATTTCCTCAAATGTCTATCGATCGAACTAGCGGTCGCAATTTTTGTTAGACCGTTACCAAGCTCGATATTTACGTAGTATGTAAATAGAGACCAAGTTCGTTAAAGGCTGAAGGGAAGTATATAGTGGGCAAGCTTAGAGTGTGGGAATGTCGAAAACTCAATATATCCCCCTTATACGCCGGATCGAAAAACAATATAGAATTCATCTTATTGCAAATTAAATTTTCTGTAGAAGTTGTTATAAGTGCTTTTTCACTTTTTGATTATTAACCGAGATATTTGGATCTTATAGTTTTACGCTTCAGTAATCTCCCCCTCCCCTGCCCCTATTAACCCTAGTATTACCGAGCTCTCCCAGGTCACATGGATTACCAAGGGGGGGGGGGGGCTCCTCGAGCCCACAACCTTAAAAACCTTTTATTTTGGTTCTAAATTTTTTTTAAAATTTTTATTTCTATTGGATTATGTTTAATGAAAGTTTCTTATGACACCTGGGAAAAAAAAAATTAAATACAAAAATAAAAATAAATTAAAAAAAAAAGTTCGGATGGGGAAAAAAGGATGACTTTAAATTAAATGTAATTTTATTCTACTGGAGGAACATATCTAAACATTGTTAGAATAAAAAGTTATCTATATCTAAGTTATTATAACATTATAATAGAATAATAATTTAAGAAAATATAATTATCAGATTCGTAATGCAATTATCGGTGCTTTTGCACAATAATTTTTTTTTCCGAGTGTTTATCCAGGATGCAGCATGGACTAACTGTTCCCCTAGTTGGGAACAACCTAGAAAATCTTCTCTTTTCTAAAAAAGTACCTATCAGGAGCAATAATTATAACCATCTCAGTAATATATTTTTATATGAAAAAAAATTATATGGGGAGAATATATATATTTTTTTTGAGAAAAAAAAAACTTGAGAAGGTTTGTGTATGTTAAAATTACATCAAAGTAATTATTATTTGAGCAATATAATTAATAACACTTGAATTACTAGTTAAAAGTAGTATTAAATATCAGTGGGCTCGAGGAGCCCCCCCCCCTTGGTACTTAAGTGTATAACTACCCCTTGCATTACCAAGGGGGGGGGGCTCCTCGAGCCCATACGTCAAAAAAAATTTTTTTTCTCAACATAGAAATTTTTTTATTTAATTTTATTGTTATGCCCTCACTCTAGGATGTTTTTCTGAGGAATACATAAAATATCAAAAATATCCCATTAAAATTGGGTGATAGGGAACAAAAACAAAAAGTTTTGGGCTCAAGGAGCCCCCCCCCCTTGGTAGTTCTAGGATTAATATCATATTAATAGTAAATCGTTACATCATGAAGCACTTCATTATTAGCCTAAGTAGTAAATATTGAAATTGGACTTTTAGAGATAAATGAAAACACGTGGTGCACGAGAAAAGCTGCATAGTCAACGCAGCCCTTTCGCAACGGAGTTTTAACAGTCAAGTCAGAATTAACCAATTATAAAATCAATAATGATTATATTTAACCTAATCGATTTTGATGTTGAACCGTCATGAATTTTCGTTTGTATGAATTGCTTCACTGTTCCAACATTATACCCTATTACGGGTGGTGGTCAACACCATGTATTATGAACTTACTTAAATACTTTGGACGAGTATCTACGTCGATGGTAGTGAAGACGCTGGACTATGAAAATTAGGCATCACGAACTCCTATTAGCGGATTTCTTTTAAGGGAATCAACTAGTGAGGTTGTGCCATCAATCCTACACGAGAGATGACAATAATGAGGCACATTCAAAACTACACACACACTCACATATATATAAGACTGATCTGTCTCCCAGGGGAATAGCATCCTTAATACTAGAGATAACGTTCTGCAGTGATGCCCCTAGGTTGTTCTAATGCCGTGCCTATTTAGTTTTCTGCCCAGGATCTCAGGTAGTTGACCTAAATATGGCAAAATTCCCCATAATTTAGCCCCACAACCCCTAAATGTCTCTCAGACCATTTTTACTACCTTATCTTTCCATCCAATATTATGAAGCAGTGTTCGAACCAATTCATGAACACATTGGCTGCTAGTTGGCTTATCGGATTTCCCATAGCAAGACCTCTCTGTTTATAAAACTTACCTTTAAACAGACTGTAGCACTGTGAAAAAGTCCATCACGCAGGGGCTGCGTAAACTAAGCAGATTTCCCACGTGAAGTTTTACAATAGAGAAATTTCAGAATAGAGAGTCAAACAGTTACGGGAACGGCCCATCTAGCTCTTGACGGAAACTTACGACTAGACCCGAAGATAGCCAATCTCAGAAGCTGAAAACAGAAAAATGCAAATATCTCGGTTAATATTCAAAATACAGAATAAATATGTATAACATTATTTATATTAAATGTAATTTGCAATAAGATTGATTCTATGTAATTTTTCGATCCGACGTATAGTAACGGAGATATTTTGAATTTTCGAAAATCCTCTCCTTTAAACCCCCCCCTCCCACTCGTTCGATTTCAGCCATTAACGAACTTGATCTTTATTTTTGCATAAAACGTTTAAATATCGATTTTGGTAATGATCTAACAAAAATTGCGACCGCTAGAGCGTTAACAGACATATATATATATATATATATATATATATATATATATATATATATATATATATATATATAATTTTCGTCATCTCCTGGGTAGGATCGATGGACATTTGAAGAAATTTTTCGAAACTCGCGTCATGAGTACGACCTCAATAGCTGTTTTCCCTTAAGGGAAATCTGCTAAAAATTAGTCATATTATTTTCAAAATATCCAAAAAAATTACTTGGTGACATTTTTTACAATATAATGCCCGATCAAAAAGCGACCGCGCTTCTTGGGCGGAGTGGTATGTTCGAATACATATTCACAATACATATAATGTACTTTACTTAACTATTCAATAAGTTGTGAGCTATTGTTTATTGTGTATGCTGACTTAAAATTCGTAATTTTATTGAACTCATAAATTATTCTTTTAGCCAGTTGTTCTGTTTGTGATCCTACATTTTACACAATTGGTCACAGAGAATAAATCTGTTTATTCACTTTTATTACACAATATAATTTGAGAGGAATAGTATTTTTATTAATGACACCACTACGCTCCTCCGGTTTGAGAAATATGTTACAGCCAAATTTTTTCCTGTTTTACCTTTTTATTACATATATTTGCAGGGCCTATTTCCAATTCCTCACATTTTTCATCAATCAATAATGAAAAAAAATTATTTATATATTGTTGCGAAAATTAAATGGCTCTACTCTTCAAGGCGTGATTGAGGAGTGGGGAGGGGGTTCAAAGAAGTGGCGCTAATTTGTCGCTAATTGGTGGAAGGCACTAGTCCCTTCCAGACCTTCTTGGAAGAGCCTCGGTCTCATCCTGCTTCTCTATTTAAGCCTGTACAGCTCGACCTAGTGGAGCCGGCAGAATCTAATTAGTGCCCGCCGTGCCTATCTTCCTGGAACTTCTGGACCTTTCCTTGGCTAGATCCTTCTACAGGTACATATAAGGGACTCTCACAGTACACCACAGGTCAGTTGGTGCTCGATGGTCTTCGAGGGATGTTCAGCGCTACAGTGTGACTTAGTGCAGTGCGGTAAAGTGTTGTGCCTTGAAGAAAAGTGCTGTGCCGTGTCTGTAAGCAACAGTTTAGTGCCGTGTTTAAGACAGTGCAGTGCCGTGAAGTGAAGTGAAGGACAGTGACCGTGAGTGAATTACAGGACTGTGTAACCTGAAGAACAGTGACACTATCAGTGTAATTCTGTGAGTAGTAATAATTAACCAACAGTATTGTGCATTGTGAAATAAATTGTGCAGTGTTAAACTGTGAAACTTGTGTGCGTGTGTTTAATTTTGCAATCCAAAGGAACTCTTATTAACAACGTTTATTACTGGTTTTGTAATAAAACGTAACAATATGTATCCCTTTTCATTATTACAGCGGCCTGGTTTTTATCTTCTTTAATGATCAAGAGATTTAATTCTATTTGTGATTGAGTTCCTATGGTAATAAACATATCAGATGTACTATTTTATGAAGAATATATGTTTCTATTGGAAAAAGCTATAAAATATTGAAGAAAGTCCTATAATAAGAAATGAAATAGAAAGCCTTACTGCCTTTATTGACTTTATGAGATTTTATAATTTCATAAAATGGGAATGTACTTAAAATATATTTTTGAAATATAAAAATGCTCTTAAAATATTTGCAGGACAAGCTTTTGACACAATTAATAGGTTGAATATTTACTTATTACAGCTGAAAAAATACTACAGTTCAAGGATTACCAATAATCAATAACGATTGTATTAAAGCCCACAATTTTCTCAATGTATTTATTATTTTACAATTAACTTTATTATTCTTAATTCGTTTAAAGTAATATCATAATTAATTTATGTATCGCTTTTGTAATATACTTCAAATGCATAGACATGCTTAAATTTCACGGAACATGCTGATTAATAAACGGCTTTCTTGTAGGCTTACTACAACAAGAAAATAAGTAATAAAAATGACTTTATATATATATGTTTATTATTATAAATGTAAAAAAAAAATAAAATAAGAAATCTCATACATGAATTGGTAGAGTAGCTTAAAAGAAGCTGTGAAATTATCAGGAATAAGAATAGGGGTTTAACGAAGGATAAAAAAAAAAAAAAAAGAGAATTTACAATATCAGGTAATATTAAAAATTGAAGTAACAGAGATGAGTCAATGTTGAAAAAAAAAATTTGTAAAGCAACGTTTATAGCACATTACACAATCAACAGGATTACTGGCTAGTCATTCTTTCCTAAGGGACATTCAAGCTGTGAATTTCAGATCAATAATAATTTTGTATGACTGTATATGTGTATATATATATATATATATATATATATATATATATACAAATCTACTGTGCGTGTGAATATCACTGAACTCCTAAACGGCTGGACCGATTTGAATGAATGTTTTCGTATGTGTTTGGGAGACGCCCTGGATGGTTTAGATTCACAAATCTAAGAGGTCTAAAATTAAAAGTAGCGATATTTCGTTTCCTATTGGTTTTTCGCCAATTATGCACGAGATAAAAGATGTTTATTTTGTTATTTTTAATTTGTTTATTTTGTTATAATCACTTTTGTCATGAAACAAAGTATAAACGAGATATACACTAAAAAATTAAAGTTGGAGACAATAATTTAATTGGCACTAACGATTGAACCAAACTTAACAAAACTCTATATGTAAATTAGCATTAATCCTTCCATGATTATAAGCTGTATTAAATTTTTTAGGTTCGAACGGGAGTGAAGGTTATAAGAAAGGCCTGAATAAAATATTCGCGATATTTTATTTTATATTTGTTATGTGCTCATAACAAAAGTTATTTTTGTGTTATTAAAAGTAGCTTTTGTTTTAAACATTCTTCGTACAGCAATGTGTGAAGCAAGTAATTTGCTTAGAAATATTGATATCCTCAACAATTCTTTCCAATATGAACATTATTGATTATAACGAATTGTTTTTTTTTTTTGAAAAATTGATGTTATTTCAACATAAAGAGTAATGCAATTATTATATTATTTGTTTTTCATTTCATACTTTGTTTAATATCTTAATCGCTTGAAATATCTTGCAGGACAACGTCTGTTGGGTCCGCTAGTATATATATATATATATATATATATATATATATATATATATATATATAATTCATTTAAATATACTGAATAATTGGAAGAAAGCTCTAATGATTGGGTTCGAATGAGGAAAGGAAGCAGAAAACAGTTATTGTAAATCATGTGGAAGCCACAGCTATGCAACCATTGCTATTCAGCAACATTCATGTAGCTTCCTTTAATAATCACTCCTTCTAATCAAAACCCTGAGAGAAATTTAATATTAATATGACCCTCAAAAATTGATTTCATCATACTATGTAATTTGATATTATTTAATACATAATTTAATTGACTTCGTCACACTACGTATTTGCATGTACCTCACACAGTAATCAATAAATGACAACATTTGGTATTTACGCTCCCAATTATGCCGTTCATGATATAACAGTTTATTGTTAATGTGACATAAGTAGAAGAGGAGGTGTATTACTGAAGGATGGAAAGTAGCTTGTGTTTTACACATTTTTTCGTATAACAATGTGTGAAGCAAGTAATTTGCATAGAAATATTTATATCCCCAACAATTCTTTACAATAGGAACATTTACAACGAATTGTTTTTAGAAAAATTGATGTTTTATTTCAAAATAAAGAATAATGAAATTATTATATTATTTGTTTTTTGTTTTTTTATAGTTTGTCTAATATCCTAATCGTTTGAAATAGCATGTAGAACAACGTCTGTCGGGCCCGCTAGTATATATATATATATATATATATATATATATATATATATATATATATATATATCTGTGTGTGTGTGTGTGTGTGTGTGTGTGTGTGTGTGTGAGTATGTGTGTGTGTGTATGTGTATAAATGTACAAATAAATAAATATGGGCCACAGTAGACGGCGTAGTTGTTATAAGTTGCACTAGTTGCAACCGGGAAACCACAGTCCATTTTTAGTAAGTTCCCTCCGGGGAAATCGACTGTACGATAGGTATTGCCTCAACTTTATGAAACTTTTTATATGTCCTAAATTTTTTATTATGTTCTCCCCCATTCGTGCTAGATCGGAAAAATGCTGTGCAAAAAGCGCCCCTGGACGCCAAGTGAATAGCTGACGTTCTGTTGGTATTTTCTATTTTATTCAACGAGAGATGACAAAGTTTATTATTGGAAGCACAAGCTATTCCCGTAGGACAGACTGAGACGGCTTATCATTTTCAACCCCTAAATAAATAAAAAAAATTGTTTTTCTGTTCTCGTGTCTGTGTTTGAGTCTTCGCGGTCGTTAACGTTCCAACAAAATTTTATTTTTATATGTTATATATTAACCATTTTAGCAGATTTTCAAAAAAAAAATTAAAATGTCCATCGATCCTACTCAGGAGATAACGAAAATGAGGTCCGTTCAAAATTTGTTTTATATATATATTTGTTAACTCTCAAGCGGTCGCAATTTTTGTTTGATCGTTACCAAACTCGAAGTTTTAGGGGCTCTGGTTGGCCGTGCGAGTTAAGGCGTATGTCTTAATCTCGCGTGGTAGACCTTGAGTGGCGGGTTCGATTCCCGCCCTGGGCAGTAGAAATTTATTTAGTGACGGACTCATTAAATAATCTCCTTGGGCCCACCCTGGCCAGAAAAAGGTGGTAACCTGTAGATAACCAGTCCCGATTAGCAATCGTAGCATAAAGTGGACGCAAATAATAATAAACAAACTCGAAATTTAATCCTTTTATATAAAAAGAAAGATCAAGTTCGTTAATGGCTGAAATCGGACTAGTTGGAGGGGGATTTAGATGGGATATTTTTGAAAATTCGAAATATCTCCGTTATTATGCGTCGGATCGAAAAATTGTATAGAATCAACCTTATTGCAAATTAAATGCACTATAAATATTGTCTAATACATTTATTCTGTATCTTGAATTTTAACCGAGATATTTGCATTTGTATTGTGTGTGTGGTCGACAAGAGTCGTCTATATTCGGAACTTTCCGCCGAAAGCTAGTGCGGCCATTTCCGTAGCTGTTCTTCCCTAGTGAGTAGGTTTAGAGATTCCTTACTACTAATGTTATTATTAGACAGATTCATCTATTGTAAAACTTCACGTGGGAAATCTGCTTAGTTTACGCAGCCCCTGCGTGACGGACTTTTTGAGATGTTAGATGGTGAACTAATAAAGAAAGGCCCTTATTTCCTTCACAGTTCTTTATTCTATGCCAACGAGGTATTTCAGAACATACTCTCAATCATCAGTGACCTCAGAAAAATAATGACTTGGATGGATTAAATTTATGAGTTTTACTGTTTTGTTTTCAGGGTTAATGTTAGCAATATGTGGCCTATATTAACTTCGTTAACCAAGAATTAGATTCCCGCCTGGGCAATAGAAATTTTAAAATTCACTTTGGTCTGGTTATCTACAGATTACCAGAATTAAAATTTATCTATATCTCAACAACGTCTTCGATAGTTTAAGAATATTGCAATGCATCATATTTAAATAATTCTGACCACGGGACGTTTAAGATTTTTTTTTCGGCTTCGAGAGGAAGAGATTTGTCTCGGACTTCGTATGCATCAGAAGCTTAGGAATTCGAATTGAATAAACGTAAGATTCAAATAATGTTTCTCATATACAATATAACATATACATTTAGCACAATAAAATATAGCAGTATTAGCTGACAACGCTTTCTACTATTGTATAATCATAAATATGACATTCTAAGAATATCGTCTTTGATACTGCCCCCAAATCCAATATTCAATAAACCTTCTGCAGGGGTTATATAAAGGGGAAGCCGAATGTATCACCCAGGTAATCCATGAATATATTCACTGGAACAGATGGTATGGGATATCCTATAATCAAACGTATATTGTGGTCCAACATATTGTAAGTGACCGTTTTAGGTTCGCAATTTTTATCCGATCGTTATCAAACTTGATAAGGAAACGTTTTATGTAAAAACAAAGATCAAGTTGATAAGGTTCAATAAGAAGGCCAAGTCCTCTACTGTTTTTTAATATTATGCAGAGTGCACTTTCGGAGTCAACGCTCCATCCTCAGTGTCTGCTGATTAAAACTGCGTAGTCTGGACCATGACCACCGGGCGACTGAGGATGGAGCGTTGAATCCGAAAGTGCACTCTGCAAAATATTAAAAAACAGTAGAGGACTTGGCCTTCTTATTGATCCTTATCAATTGGTTTCTCTACCATCCAGCATATTCCAGAGAAAGACCAAGTTCGTATAGGAGTGGCTTCTACTCATCGGTTTTTACATATAAATATATAAAACGCGATGAGATGAGATTATACTTGAGAAATCTGCTTAGTTCACACAGCCTGTGTGACTGACTTTTATAATTAGTAGTTTGGGAATATAGATCTCGGTCGGAGGAGGATTCGTAAAATGAACGAGATCGTGAACTGCCGATGTTTCAGTATTTTTCTTCAAGCCCTAATATATAATAAGTCCGTGACGGATGAGGGGGTGGGTTATTTAGGGCTGAAGACAAGTAAGCACCTATAACTGACTTAATACTTGAGTTATTTATTTTTATGTTATGCTATATATTTTATTATTGTGGAATATCGATATGGTGTAGGCGATCTGACTTTGCCATATGATAAATTTCTTTTGAAGAAAGGCCTGCGCCTTTTGATATTAAATATTTTTTACATTGCTTTCATTTTGTAATTTTATATGTTAGAACAATTGTATGAATGTTGAGATGAAATAATCCCAAAAAAGTGAGTATTTAAAATTATCCCATAAAAACATTACACACATTATAAAAAGTCCGTCGCGCATGGATTGTGTAAACTAAGAAAATTTCCCTCGTGAAGTTTAACAAAAGATTAATGTACATACTGGTAACATAACAGCACCGTCAATATTAAGAGAATAAATACTAACGATAATAAGAAACGTCCCGACAGGAAGCGCCTGGAATGTAAACAAACAGATATAACAACCTTTTATAGGAAAGAAAAACAAGCACTGAAATATACCAGAATATATTATATTAAAATATTTACTATATATAGAATCGTAATTTATAATGAATCAGAATAATTTTTATCTCAATCAATTAACTTTTAGTAGTCCGAGAACTTAAGGCGGACAGGGAGGGGAGGGGGGGGGGTCAGCAGAACATATTTTCAAGCATCATAACAAAGGTCTCTTCAAAACAATATCTGATATTTAAGCTTCGAATAATGTGTTTTTTTGTTACATAGCAGAGGGTTGTTAATGTAACACGAGTCGAAGTGGGAGTTTGCTAAAGTCTGAAAAATGCAAATATCTTAATTAATATTTAATATAGAAATACTTGTACATCACGATATTTATAATAAATATAAATAGCAATAAGATTGGTTCTATACAATGTTTCGATCCGACGTATAATAACGGAGAACCAATACCCCTCCCCCCTTTCTCTCTCTCTCTCTCTCTCTCTCTCTCTCTCCCTCACCCTCTCTCTCTCTCTCTCTCTCTCTCTCTCTCTCTCTCTCTCTCTCTCTCTCTCTCTCTCTCACTCACCCTCTCTCTCTCACTCTCTCTCTCTCTCACTCACCCTCTCTCTCTCTCTCTCTCTCTCTCTCTCCTCTCTCTCTCTCTCTCATCTCTCTATCTCTCTATCTCTCTCTCTCTCTCTCTCTCTCTCTCTCTCTCTCTCTCTCTTCTCTCTTCTCCTCTCTCTCTCCCTCTCTCTCTCTCTCTCTCTCTCTCTCTCACTCTCTCTCTCTCTCTCTCTCTCTCTCTCTCTCTCTCTCTCTCTCTCTCTCTCTCTCTCTCTCTCTCTCTCTCTCTCTCTCTCTCTCTCTCTCTCTCTCTCTCTCTCTCTCTCTCTCTCCTCCTCTCTCTCTCTCTCTCTCTCTCTCTCTCTCTCTCTCTCTCCTCTCTCTCTCTCTCTCATCTCTACTCTCTCTCTCTCTCCTCTCTCTCTCTCTCTCTCTCTCTCTCTCTCTCTCTCACTCACACACACACACGCACACGCACACGCACACGCACACGCACACGCACACGCACACACACGTGCACACGTGCACGTACACACAAATATACCCGTATATGTTCACATATAACAGAGATAAGTATCTATATAATTTTGTTCGAACCTTATTTTCGTAATTTCCGGGGCAGGATAGATGGACATTTGAAAAAAAAATGTCTGAAGTCGTGTAATGAGTATAACCTCAATTACTGATTTCCCCTGAGGGAAATCTGCTAAAGCTGGAGGGGCGTGTAAATGGTGTCAAAAATACCTGTATCTACATTTGAAACATTTCCTATTGTACTCCATTACTATTGTCCAGCTTTTACATTAAACAGGTCAAAATTCATTTATAAATATATAGTGCCTCAGAGAGAATGCCTATCATTGGTAAACATTTTGGATTACAACACTGAAAAGAAAGTTAATGATGTGTACTGTTTCTTATCAAAAGTTCGTAATCATAAGCCAATAAAATATCTATCTACATTTGTATGAATGTTGCTATATATTTTACTTAGTTTTTTATTTATTTAATTTTATTAACTTTTGTAGCTGGTGTAAATTTTTCTTACGTTTTATGCAATATTCTATAAGGAATTTCTATATTTAAACATCTCAATTTGCTTAATTTCAGGACACGATGCAGAGGCGTTTCCCACAGAGAAGTGACTCTTTCCGAGTTTCTCACACCAAATTTTAAAGAATGTTCCTCAAGAATCTCTGCATCAAAATAAATATTTTAAAAAAATCAAGTCATTCCTAAAGGACTAAATGGCGGACAGTTGTGACCAAAGTATTAAACATTTGCTCAGATGAGTATTTTTATGTGTCATATCTATTAAATTATTAAATAGCGTATTGCCGAATTATGTAAATGTTCTTGAAGTATTATAAAAATAAGCTAACTTTTCGTCTTCTTTGATGTTATATTAAAATTATATTAGGTAGTTATATTTTTTAATCTATTTCTCTTACAATTTATAGAGTTGTCCGAAAAGTAATGTTTTTCAGATTTGCTTTTCTATAATACCTTTTGAAAACGGTCAAGTTTTCTCTTAGATTTTCAGAACGCTCCTGATCTTGTCTATTCCGTCAAGTTCGTCTTATTTAATCAGTAAGTGTATACACCTTAAAAGTTCAGAGAGGGAGGAGTTATATTTATGTGGAAAATAAACCGGCATAAATAAGTAAAACTTTTCACTTTTGGATCTGAAATACAACAAATGGAGTAAACATGTTAACATGTGTAAATCCTTAACAGTAACACAACCCACGTAGGAAATTACCAAGTCCAGTATCAGTAGTAAGTATGAGACGGTGGGTGAATTTTGACCGATTAATATGGCTAGTTTAGGAAAATTACTGATTATGAATAACCGTGTTTTGGCTTAGAAAATCAATATAATCTTTGATTATGAGTCTGATGGGGAGCGTATTAAGACTGATTAATCTCCGATCTTAATCACGTGAAATAATCACTTACAGGTGATTAATTTCGCATAGTCTATAACGGTAAATTGTCTCGGGTACCCTGAACCCGCTTCCAGTCATTACAACGTTATCCCTACCATAATTGGAATAATTTAATTAATATTATCCTTTTTCACTTATATAGAGTCATAAGTATCCTTCCGTCGGGCGCAGCTAGCCTGAGAGGCCAGGAAAACATATTTTTTGATACCACGCCTCATTCTGTTTCCCCTGTGAGGGGCCATTCCCAGTAATTTCCTGATTTGTGTTCATGCTTAGAATCCCCTACTTTAGTCTATTGCCATCCTTCATCCAGACCGACTGGTCCCTAGGTGGCTTGTGAGGCCGACTGCGCCCAATTGCTCCTTAATTTTGAAGATGATTTTTTTTCAAGATATATCTATTGCAATCGTCCCTTTTACTAAGATTAATGCTATTCTATATGGAAGTTCGTCGATATCTTGAGAAATAAGTGCTAGTCTAACTCTGGCCTCTCAGGCCGAATGCGCCTGATCAATTTTACTTGTTTTAGTATAAGCTTCATTCTATACTAATAAAAACAATATTTTACGTTATAAATATTATATTTGGTTTCCAAAGATCCTAGCGAAGTCTGTCCTACCAGCGTTTTAAAATAAAATTAATTAGTTGGGTAGTGGGGGTTTAAAATATGTGAGCGGCCTCTCAGGCCGGGTGCGGCCGATTTAGTTTCGTCCAGAGGTGCGCCCGACGGAGGGTTATTTAAAAGTTAGTCCAAAAAAAAATATTTTGTACTTTAGGTGACGATGATCTTAACCCCGTCACTCAATTAAAATGGACTCCTCTGATGCCAGAGCAAGGCGGATACAAAATTCTACTTCTGGGATAGCAAATTGTCAATTTGGTACACCGATAGATTTTACAATACATTTATCATTGATTCTTTAACACTTCTTACTGAATGTTATTTGGGGCCTAGAATGTCTTTATTTTATGTAAAATTAAATTCGTTTCAGAGTGACCGAAAAGACTTGTTATCTTTCATTTGGTGGCTATCAGTTTACAAAAATAACTTAGTACAGAGCTACGGAACTACTACAGACACTAGTATCTAGAAGTAGAAAATGGTTTTCAGAAAGTTTTATATGACTGATTAATGTTTGTCAGTTGGAATGACTATAACTCTTGAAGCACAATTTTCCATGACAAACAAACCCGGGAATAATACGTGGCACTTATCTAAAAAATAAGGTAAAATACTTTATTATTTAAAATAACACTTCTAGAATTTATAAATGGCAAAACTCTTAGCTGGAGGCCACTCATTATTTACAGATAAAACATTAACTGGTTTAAAACTGCGTATCGCTATTCGGTGTTGTTAGCAGATTTCCCTTAAGGGAAATCAGTTATTGAGGTTGTACTCATGACGGAATTTTTCTACAAATGTCTATCGATCCTACCTAGTAGATGACGAAAATGTTCAAAACTGTATATATATATATATATATATATATATATATATATATATATATATATATATTTGTCTGTTACCGCTCTAATTTGCGGTCGCAATTTTTGTTTAATTGTTACCAAACTGGATATTTAGTCGTTTTATGTAAATAGAAAGATCAAGTTCGTTAACTGCTGAAATCGGACAAGTGGGAGGGAGGGTGTTTAGAGGGGAGGATTTTCAAAAATTCGAAATATATCCGTTATTATACGTCGGATCAAAACATTGTACATAACCAATCTTATTGCAAATTAAATTTACTATAAATATTGTCATATACATTTTTTCCTATCTTGAATATTAACCGAGATATTTGCATTTTTATTAAATTGGGGCGCCTAGCGGACGAGTTACTTTCCCGCCAAAAGCTAGTTCTGCCGTTTCCTTCACTGGCTCGGCTCTCGTGAAATTTCTCTATTGTAAAAGTTCACGTGGGAAATGTGCTTAGTTTACGTTGCCCCTGCGTGACGGACTTTTTGCTATCGCTTTAGACTGTTCATACTTGACTAGGTTATCTTAGTCATTCTGTCTCTTTTCTTATCAGAAGATGAGTGATGGTTTATTAACACCACTTGGTGATCGTTTATTATTGTACTATTGAGCATGTACTTTGTTGAGTTGATGTGGCAGAAGACGGCCGGGGACGACCGCTTTATACTGCTACATTGCGACATCTTCCAGTTAGGCTACCTCTAATATATAATTACATTTTTTTCATATATTTTGTTATTCGAATATATTCTAGAAGTGTTATTCTTAATAATGATTTTTTTTTTCTTTTAGTAAGATTTAATAATCGTCTTTAAATAGGTGCTTCCCGATAAGCCATATGCACCGAATACGTACCTTGTCACTATACGTACCCGTACAGTACTGCTATGTCACCGGCAAACTCTCTGCTCTTCTGATAAATGCGTGATGGCTGGCTTGAGAGTACTAAAGATATATATAATTGACCAGAGGTTTTTGTAATAACCCTTTGTATATGCTATGCAATAAGACAGAAATGTATCTACTTCCCTAAGAAATGAGCGAACAAAGCATATTAATCATACAAAACCATACATTAGTTTTCGGACACACCTGATATAGATAAATGACTGTGATTATTATGATAAATAAATGTATATTAAGGTAGTTTTTGAAATATCAAGTATATTTAATATATAACTGTCGAAGTGAAACTCTAAATTAATTTGGTGAAAAGCGTTTCATAGAAGTGAAGCATTTATTGAATTTAACATTTTTATTTTTTTTTTTCCTTATTCAGAAAACTAGGCCTTTTCACCTTTCCTCAAATGACCCATTCTATTTTGAGAGTTCCAAGAGTTCCAGAGTCATTGTTTGTTTTATAAGAGGAAACTAAGGTTAAAGATATATTAATCATATATTCTCCTAGAAATTTGTAAACTATGAAAGACAACCTATTTTGTGAATTGTCTTTCAAAATAAATAAGTAAATGAAACGAATACCGGAGTTGTATTTGTTTACTTGGAATGTTGAAAATTATATATACACATACGTTCGGGAACTTTAGCCATGTTTTATGATTAAATACAATTACCCTTCCATATATTTAATTGCAAAGCTTTTTTTTTTTTTTTTTAAGAGGCATTTTGATCTGTATCCTACTCAAGAATTTTATAACTCTGCACATTCATTTTTGTCCCTTCTCATGTTGATATTATTATAATAATAACCCTTACATATATCATCCTTAATAAGTAAGTACTTAAAATTGTCCATCAAGTTAAAGTAACCATAATTGTTTTTCTAAAAAAATAAGACATGTTTCATTAAGCTCAATGCTTAAAACTAAAATAATGTTTCGTGACAACTAAAAATAAGTAAAGCAAATATAAATAAAGGCAATAAAGCACGAATGCTTAATAGTCATAGCCAATGTAGTAATTTATGAATTATTATTTTTTATTATTATCTACGTTCCTTCAGCCAAGAATTCAGACGGCTAATTATTTAATTAAATAAAAGATAAACAAAACCATATTAAGGTTTAACCGAATTTTAAATGAAGAAATGACAATTTGTGAGCAGTAAGTTTTTCTAATTGTGTAAAAAATGATGCTATGATTGAGCATGAACTATTGAAGAAGCATAAGTACCTGAAGAAATAACTTAAAAAAAAGATGCTAATAAAATTCACTATTGCCGAAACAAAACTTATCTGTCAGTACTACACATTTAAACATAAACCCAACTTTTGTTAATTATTCCAATAATGTTGAATAATATCCATAAAAGAAAATAGATTAAAAATTATAAAATTAATATATTGACAAATTCAGACAAATTTCTCTGGATATCAATTGTTTTCAGCTCAACAATTTAAATAATCAGCCATATTAAATGGTACTGTATGATTCATATCAGTTTTGAACTTGAAAATAATTAGCGTCCCATTGTCTTTTTCTAACTATTACTATATTGATTGTTTAATATTTAAAGAAGTGTAAAATATTTAGGGATGTACAAATAAAATAAGTTAGAGGGAAGTTTTATTTTTAAAAGGACAGAAATAACCCCCACCCCCCGGCGGTGGTGAGTCGCCAGGCGGTCGTGGTCCAGACTACACAGCTATAATCAGCAGGCACTGAGGATGGAGCGTTGACTCCGAAAGTGCACTCTGCATAATATTAAAAATCAGTAGAGGACAAGGGCTTTTTATTGATCCTTATTAATTGGTTCCTCTAACATATTCCAGAGACAAAAATAACGTTTTGTGTTATATTTTTTTGATAAATGTTAGTATTCTTTTTGGTGCATAACGATTTACACAATGTGATAGATCGATTTGAGTCAATGAATCTTTTGGCAGTTGAACGAAATGTGTTGTAAATCTGAAAAAAAACAATAGCCCATTTTGCTAATTAGATTAACATCAAGATTTCCCAACCATTTCCACAAGTCGGTGAACATTTTTTTTGGGACCGCCATTTTGTCATGCAAAGGTTGGCCAATGCGAAGTCTAGTCAGTACAAGTATCTCACTTCAGATGCCACTGATGTATGTTGGTCATTCCAGAACTCATAGTTCAGGGATTGGTACAGCCTTAATACATTCGGATAATTTTTGTTCAGTATATGTTAATATTCGGTAAGCCTATTTTAACTTTTGCATAACGAAGATTGAATTGAGGTCAGATTTCGATGATATTCTATATTTGAATAATTCTTTTGATTCCTCAATATTTCCTCCACGTTGTGTAGCATGCATTATTTTTTTTTTATCGCTTACCTTCTATTTTCAGCTCTTCTTCTACTTAAACCATTTTTACACAATTATTTTAATACTTCCTAACCAAACTTCTTGAATCCGTATTATTATTTTTTTAATTAATTTATGAACCCCTTCTTATTTGAAGGGCTAACTCCCAAATTTTTCAATTTTTTTTACTACGAAAATGGCACAAGTTCCTGAATGTGTGTGTCCAATTTTGCTTACTATTTAAAGTCTTATCGACTACATCAAGTGTTTCAAATTTTATGACTTAAGTGTAAATAGTAGGTTTATATATCACAAGAACAGAGTGTAAATAATTATAAAATAGATGTTCATTGTAAATTGGCAAAGGTATGTCTCGTGTATATATTTTCTTGTCATATTTTTCTCTTGTTAACTATTCCAGTGTCTATTTAAATATCTGTGTATATAGTAAATTTATGTGTTTTGTAGGTGTTAAAAGAAGTTTAATGCATGCATATTTTCCCCTGTAGTCTCCTTAGAACGGTGGGAAGATTATGTATCTAAGTACTTGAAAGATTGGATGAACAGGTAACTTAAGGAAGCTCAAGGAATGTAGTATTTCAAGAGTTTCATTGGAAATAATTAAATAAATTCTGAAGAATGATGAAGAAATTTCATGATAATAATATTATTTGATGTCATATTAATTAAAATATTTTATTTATTTGTCACTATAGCTAATCCAAAAGGACTACCAACTACCTACCACCTTTGTCTTATAAGGAACTAAACTCGAAAAGAAATTCCCTCCTAGGAAGTCTTAAACAGCAGATTATTTTTAGTGTATGTGTGCGTATCGAACCTACAACTCAAATTGTACCACGTGTATTAAGCAACTGATATATGACTAGCCTGAATACATTAATAAAATTACATTTTTTGTTAAAATTATGATAGAAATGATAAATAAAATCTGAATAAAAAAAATATATCATAAATATAAATTCCCCCGTAGGATGCTTTTTTAATTCACAAAATTAACTTATCTCAATTTTCTCTCAGCCAATATTGTAGCCTACCGACAAATATTAAAGATCATAAATGTTTGGGAGTTTATTTCGTGGTTTATATGTACATACTGTTTGGTATTTTATGTCCCTGTGAGTTTAATTAAAGTTTTTATTTATGTTCATATAGTGGCTAAAAGTTGTTTCAGAATACAATCTACTCTTTCAATGTTCTTGAAAATAGAGTCAAATCTTTTTAACGTAAAAAAGAAGTTATTTAAAAATTCTATTGCTTTATTTCTTCCAGAGAATCAAATTATTTATTCACACAATTTTATTTTATTTAACTAACAAATTTGTCTTATATCAAATAGTAAATATTACATCATTTGAGTGTTTAATCAGTTAATTATTGTAACACCCAATGATTATTAGGCAAATAATAGGCCATTTAGAAATATCAACTTTCTCCATTTTTGAGGTGCAGTATGGGGAAGGAATTATTATCTCAGGTAAGAAAAGAAAGGCCTCTTTCCTTCACAGTTGTTACTTCATTGCGACAGAGCGCTTTCAGGGCATACGCTCCATCCTAAGCATTTACAATAAACAACTAAAAAAATAATAAATGTAAAAATTAAGTAGTCAAATCCCCTGTTTCAGGGCATTAATGTGAGTCACGACGGTTATCAGGCAAAGAATAATCCCTCAATCATAGAATCAATATTATAGAATAGACCCTAGAATCATTGAATTTCTATTGACCCCATTGGCTTTCTTGAGCACTTCCTTGATGACTTCTTACAAGTCATTAATGTAAATCACAAAAATTATCAAGCAAAGAATAGATCCTGTAGAAGAACTGACTTTCTATTGACCTAGGGGCTCACTAGAGGACTTCATTAAGTAGTCAAATCGCCTTTTTCAGGGCATTAATCTGAGTCACGACGGTTATCAGACAAAGATTAGAATCTCTAGAATCATTGACTTTCTATTGACCTAATGGCTCTCTAGAGGACTTCATTAAGTAGTCAAATCGCCTTTTTCAGGGCATTAATCTGAGTCACGACGGTTATCAGACAAAGATTAGAATCTCTAGAATCATTGACTTTCTATTGACCTAGTGGCTCTCTAGAGGACTTCATTAAGTAGTCAAATCGCCTTTTTCAGGGCATTAATCTGAGTCACGACGGTTATCAGACAAAGATTAGAATCTCTAGAATCATTGACTTTCTATTGACCTAGTGGCTCTCTAGAGGACTTCATTAAGTAGTCAAATCGCCTATTTCAGGGCATTAATCTGAGTCACGACGGTTATCAGACAAAGATTAGAATCTCTAGAATCATTGACTTTCTATTGACCTAATGGCTCTCTAGAGGACTTCATTAAGTAGTCAAATCGCCTTTTTCAGGGCATTAATCTGAGTCACGACGGTTATCAGACAAAGATTAGAATCTCTAGAATCATTGACTTTCTATTGACCTAGTGGCTCTCTAGAGGACTTCATTAAGTAGTCAAATCGCCTTTTTCAGGGCATTAATCTGAGTCACGACGGTTATCAGACAAAGATTAGAATCTCTAGAATCATTGACTTTCTATTGACCTAGTGGCTCTCTAGAGGACTTCATTAAGTAGTCAAATCGTATATTTCAGGGCATTAATCTGAGTCACGACGGTTATCAGACAAAGATTAGAATCTCCAGAATCATTGACTTTCTATTGACCCCATTGGCTCACTTCAGCACTTCCTAGAAATGGCCAAATCACTTCTTACAAGTCATTAACGTAAATCACAAAAATTATCAAGCTAAGAATAGATCCTGTAGAAAAACTGACTTCCCATTGACTCATTGGTTCTCTGGAGGACTTCATTAAGTAGTCAAAGCACCTCACACAGGGCATTAATCTGAGTCACGACGGTTATCATGCAAATAATAGGCCCTCAAGAAACACTTTCTATTAACATTAATGTTTTCTCTAGAGTCCCTAATGAAGTAATCAAATCGTCTGTCGTAGGTAATTAATAAACGTCACAAAAATTATTAGGCGAATAATAGACCCTCTAGTAACAACGACTTTCTATTCAACCATTGGCTCTCTAGAGCCCCTTAAGAAGGTGTTGAAATCGCCAGTCACAGGTCATTTATGTACGTTTCGAGAATTATCAGGCAAGAAATAGACCCTCTAGAAATATCAACTTTCTATTGACCACATTGGTCATATAGAGCGACTCCTGAAGTGGTTAAATCGCCTCTCACAAGTCATTAATGTACTTCAAAACAATTATCAGGCAAAGAATAGACCCTCTAGAAATATCGACTTTCTATTGACCACATTGGTCATATAGAGTGCTTCATAAAGTGGTTAAATCGCCTCTCACAAGTCATTAATGTAAGTAATCAAAATTATCAGGCAAATAATAGACCCCCTAGAAACAACGACTTCCTATTGAAATCATTGTTTCTCTAGAGTGCTTCATGAACTGACGAAATTGCCTGTCACAGGTCATTAATGTACGTCAAGAGAGTTATCAGGCAAAGAATAGACCCTCTAGAAACACTTTCTGTTGACATCATTGATTCTATAGAGCGCCTTATGAGGTGACGAAACCGCCTGACACAGGTCATTAATGTACGTCATCAAAATTATCAAGCAAAGAATACCCCTTCTAGAAACATTGACTTTCTATTGACCTCATTGGTTATATAGAGTGCTTCATGAAGTGGTTTAATCGCCTCCCAGAAGTCATTAATGTAAGTCATCAAAATTATCAGGCAAAGAATACCCCTTCTAGAAACATTGACTTTCTATTGACCTCATTGTTTCTCTAGAGCGCTTCATAAAGTGACGAAATCACCTGTCGGAGGTAATTAACGCATGTCATAACAATTACCAAACAAAGAATATGCCCACTAGAAATATTGACTTTCTATTGACCTCGTTGGTTATATAGAGCGCTCCGTGAAGTGATTCAATTGCCTCACCCAAGTCATTAATTTAAGTCACGACAATTATCATGCACAGAATAGATCCTCTAGAAACTTGACTTTCTATTGAAATCATTGGTTCTCTAGAACACTTCCTGAAGTGGCCAAATCGCCTCTTCCCGTTCATTAAATCAGTAAACCAGGACAAGTTTCTGGCAAAGAATAGTCCCTCAGGAAATATCGACTTTCTATTGACCTCATTGACTGTCTTGAGCGCTTCCTTGAAGAGCCCAAATCATCTCTCCCAAGTCATTAATGAATATCACCACAATTATCAGGCAAAAAATAAACCTGCTAGAAACACCGACATTCTACTTAACCATTGGCTCTCCAGAGTACGCCATGGAATGACCAAATCGCATATCACAGGTTATTAACGTACGTTCACAACAATTGTCAGGGAAAGAATAGACCTTCTAGAAACATTGACTTTCTATTGACCATGGCCATGAAGTGGTCAAATCACCTCGCAAAAGTCATTAACGTAAATCACAAGAATTATCAGGGAAAGGATAGACATTCTAGAAAAATTGACTTTCTATTGACCATGGCCTTGAAGGGGTGAAATCAACTCTCAGGTCATTAACCCTACGTCGGGCGCGTGATCTCTCAGATACGCGGTTTCTAGAAAACCATTTGCCACTCCTCCTAGCAGAGAGTGGTGGTGTAGTGCTTCGAGTTATGTGCTTTAGAGATCCCCCCCCCCTAAAGGTCAGTAGTGTCACTGCGTTTGATGGAGTACTGTGTTTCACCAGTCATTCAGTTTAATCTCCTAGATACCACGCGCCCGATCTCGGAAGTTTTTTTGAATTCTGTATTTCATAAATATATACATCAATTCACTTTCTCTTTATTCAATGGAATTATATAAACCAATTTTTCTATTATTTTGCTCATACATGAGCTTTCAGAAGAACTTATTCAAAAAAATATTGTATGACGCAGTGACAACAGTAGACGTTTACCAACCGAACTAGGGACGAAACTTGACGAGTACAGAGGCTCATTGAACCATACATTGAACTCAAGTACAGAACAGCTTAAAAAAGTCCCTCCACTACAACGAACTAAAGCAAATGATGTGAACCAAGCAAAACTGAAAAGAAATAACCGTAAAAATGGTTGATGTTGTATCTCTGAGATACACGCGCCCGAAGGCGGAATATTTTTGACGCGCCGGACCGAGGGTTAATGTGCGTTCGAAACAATTACCAGGCGAAGAATAGACCCACTAAAAACATCGACTTTCTATTGAAATCATTGGTTCTCTAGAGCGCCTCTTGAAGTGGCCAAATCATCCCTCCCAAGTCATTAATATAACTCATCAAAATTATCATTTAAAACTGAACCATCTAGAACACACAGACCATTCATTAAATGTTTCCAAGCTCTATCCTTGAATTTCATATGTTAATTTAGTACTTGTCCCAAAGGTTTGCGTATATTAGGTTGCAAACTCAAAGTCCAAAATTGAAACAAGCTTCAGTTTAACTTTGCCAAAGCTTAATAACTTAGGTACACCGTTCATACGTTAACTTATCTCAGTTATCAGTTCACTGAAGTCAAACCAGAAGTACTAAGAGCTTCACTCTCATTGCCGGTTTTTAATAGTAATTTGTTTGCTCAAAAGCGAACTTTTTAAGTTCAGGTTGATTGGCTCACGTAATTGAATGAACTATTAATACTCGCAATATGAAATTAATGCTCTGATTACCGTGGTGGCATTATATAAGGCTTCTCATATACCTTTTTTGTACAACTATGCGAAATAAAATATTAGTTAGTGTGAAATTGGTTTTGAGCAATGTGGAAGTTGTGCTCAATACCAGCAGCAGAAGTTGTGAAGGATACATTTCAAACACTTAAGGGATAATGATCATAAACTACCAATACACACGCAATTCCACAATCTGCGGATACAACCAAGAGTAGCAGTAGTCTATTTCCAACTTTTCTATAATTTCAGTCAAGATAGAACTGGTTTTAATGCTTGGCGCAAGATAAACATAATTAGCCGGGCTTAACCTTCAACTAATCGTATTTCCTTTCCATTAATTATTTAGCTTGATCAATATATTGATAAAAAACAAGAATTATTCTTGCTGGATGAGTGGTAATAATGAAGGAAAATAAATTACAATTACCACAATATTATATTATAGTTACGAAATAATTATATGTGTTTTTCTAAATGAATGTCCTTATTAAATCATCTTTGTATTTATCAACATGAATTGAATAATTATTAGAGCATTCAAATTGTATGTAAATTGTGTTAATAAATTTACCAGTAGTGAAGGTTCCTACCTAAGTTGTGTGATTATTCTCTATAATATTTTTCTTGTAATATGCAATGGTTGTATTTAAATATGTTTCACTTCATAGCAATTGCAATTATTTCAAGTGTGTAAATGTCTTAGAAATAAACGTTTCTTCAGTACAAATATGATTTATTTTATTTTTATTACACAATTCAATCACAAATCTTATTCCTGATGGTGTTATGCTACAATATTCATTGTATTGTTAAATTTATTACTAAAATAATGAACTTTGTTTATTTGGAATTTTTTTTTTGGATTTGAAAATTATGCACACAAACGTCAGCGTTTTTGTGACTGCACAATTTATTTGGCACTACACACTTTTCTCACTTGACAAATTATTCTTCACTACTAACCACAAAATGCACTGATAGCTTTACTTCTTACTGCAATATCTCATGATCACGGGAATTATTGAAGTTCACAAAATATGGCACTGCACTGATCTTCACAAAAAAAAAATACTGCACTGATCTTCACAAAAAACACGGCACTGCACTGATCTTCACAAAAAACACGGCACTGCACTGATCTTCACAAAAAACACGGCACTGCACTGATCTTCACAAAAAACACGGCACTGCACTGATCTTCACAAAAAACACGGCACTGCACTGATCTTCACAAAAAAACACTGCACTGATCTTCACAAAAAAACACTGCACTGATCTCCACAAAAGAAACACTGCACTGCAATGATCTTCCCAAAATACGACACTGCACTGATCTTCACAAAAAACACAGCACTGCACTGATCTTCACAAAAAACACGGCACTGCACTGATCTTTACAAAAAACACGGCACTGCACTGAGTGCACTGTTATTCGCTAGCAAGAAAACTGAGAACTAAACTTACTCTTGGAAGACTCTTTATATTGACTGATGCCTGCCTAGAATGTTCCAGAGACGCCTCCACCTCTTCTTAAATACGTAAGTATTTAATTTCCGCAACAGTATACAACTTCTATCGACATCAACTGTGTCTCAGCAAGGATAACCTCTCAGGACATGATTCCATCATAAAATAGACATTCACAATATATAATTATATTGTTTTGCCAATCCAAACTTTACACTAAAAAATAATGAACATCCGAGGATTATTATTTTCTTGTACGAAGTCAAAATTCTTCGGAATTATCAGTACTGACTTTCCCTGAACCCATTTTGACTAGTTTTGGCGTGACATGTGGACTCGAAACCTTAGAAACAAACACAAAATTAAATATTTGTAGGGATAGACGAATAGGTGGTTAATTAAAAATATGAATATTTAGAAAATGTTATAGAAATAACGCTAAAAGAAAACAACTATTACTTCATGATCTATAAGATAATAAATATTTTATATTTTGAAACTTGTAGAATTAAAAGCATGCCAAAATTGATTGTCAATAGTCAAAAACAAAAATTTAAAAAAATTGACTAAAAGAAAATATAACATCCTTTTAAAGGTTAAATAAAACCAATATGAATTAAAATATACTAAAGATAAGCACATTGATGAGTAGTCAGTAAGTTAAAAATAAAATTCAATATTGTTTTTATATTGCAATATCTAGAAGGCGAGAATTTCTAAAGCTAAGTATAAATGAACAAATTAACTAGCAGTTGCATTTTATTATTGACCTTTATTATAATATTCAAATTACTTCTTTAATAGATTTTTAACCTGTCAATTCCTTAGAGTTTATTATGTCTCCATAATAACAGAACTATTCTCGAACAAACAAAAAAGTTAATTTTGCTACACTTTTTAAATTACGACGAAATAATCAGATCTGCACTCCCGCCGATCCTATAATTGCAATGAAGGGTGACTTCTGCATTTGTGACTGATCGACCTCAGGTAAGGCATCTAGACCCAGGAAGAAGAGCTGAGAACCTCAGGTAAGGCATCTAGACCCAGGAAGAAGAGCTGAGAACCTGAGGTAAGGCATCTAGACCAAGGAAGAAGAGCTGAGAACCTGAGGTAAGGCATCTAGACCCAGGAAGAAGAGCTGAGAACCTGAGGTAAGGCATCTAGACCCAGGAAGAAGAGCTGAGAACCTGAGGTAAGGCATCTAGACCAAGGAAGAAGAGCTGAGAACCTGAGGTAAGGGATCTAGACACACGACGTAGATCTGAGAACCTGAAGTAAGGCATCTAGGCCCAGGAAGAAGAGCTGAGAACCTGAGGTAAGGCATCTAGACCAGGAAGAAGAGCTGAGAACCTGAGGTAAGGCATCTAGACCCAGGAAGAAGAGCTGAGAACCTGAGGTAAGGCATCTAGACCCAGGAAGAAGAGCTGAGAACCTGAGGTAAGGCATCTAGACCCAGGAAGAAGAGCTGAGAACCTGAGGTAAGGCATCTAGACCCAGGAAGAAGAGCTGAGAACCTGAGGTAAGGCATCTAGACCCAGGAAGAAGAGCTGAGAACCTGAGGTAAGACATCTAGACCCAGGAAGAAGAGCTGAGAACCTGAGGTAAGGCATCTAGACCCAGGAAGAAGAGCTGAGAACCTGAGGTAAGACAAACAGACAGAGGTATTTTAAGTGCTGAGTGACTCAAAGGGAGATAAATAGACTCCCGCTTATGTGGCTGATTGACCTGTGGTCAGTCAAGCACACCCTACGTAGGATTTGTGTGACCTGAGGAAGGTAAAACAGGTCATGGCATAAATGAGGCTTGACCTGAGTTAAGACAAACAGACAGTAGAGATAGATCCTTTTGCAGGTGGCTGATTGACCTGTGGTCAGTCAAGCACACCCTTCGTAGGATTTGTGTGACCTGAGGAAGGTAAAACAGGTCATGGCATAAATGAGGTTTGACCTGAGTTACACATGCAAACAGTGGGTATAAGTCCTGGCGTAGGTGGCTGATTGACCTGTGGTCAGTCAAGCACACCCTACGTAATATTTGTGTGACCTGAGGAAGGTAAAACAGGTCATGACAGAAATGAGGTTTGACCTGTCGCAGGTGGCCGATTGACCTGTGGTCAGTCAAGCACACCCTACGTAGGATTTGTGTGACCTGAGGAAGGTAAAACAGGTCAAGGCATAAATGAGGCTTGACCTGAGTTAAGACAAACAGACCGTAGAGATAGGTCCTTTCGCAGGTGGCTGATTGATCTGTGGTCAGTCAAGCACACCCGAAAATAGGATTAGTGTGACTTGAGGCTGATCCGGGTGAAAATACCTAATTGTCCTATGGTATGACAAGCAACGCCGGGAACAGGTTCCTCAAGAAGGACAACCAGACCCTAGCAATAGGTGGCTGCTCGTACATAAAAAAAACTTCGGGAAGCTCTATAATGATAATCTAGGAAACTTGCTGCAGTTGAAAGTTAAGGTATCATGTAAATAATACAGCGTCTAACAGTTTGTTTCAATAACCTTACCTTCTACACCATTTCCCATTGTAATAATAATCGTGGTACCTTACGCTCTTGCAGTTTTATCTCTGTGCCTTCTGTGTTGCGCCTAATATTAAGTAATGTAAAGTGGGAAAGATGGTAAATCCAGTTTACCAAATATTATATAAACGTTAAATAAAAGGTCGCAAGCGAGCTCCCAAATTTACATTGACCAAATTTCAATGAACACTAACGTACTTAAAGAGGTTTACGTATTAAAAAGTTCTAGGCCAACTATTTGGAGAGAAAGGAATTGGTTTATAGATTATTAAAGGCATCAAATGCTGGACGTCCATCCTCATAAGAAACAAATATCCGCTCTTCGACAGAAATCGTAATTTGTGGTAAGGGGGACTCTGGGTTGCGAATTCGGTCTAAGAAATGAGGTCCTGTCCGGTAGAAAGGTTGTTAGACTAACAAGATCTTAATCAAGAAACAAATTGGGACTTCTGAGTCAATCCCGGACGAAATTGGCTTGTTTTTAAACCCCATCTCTAGGCTTGTAACTCTTATTGAACCCAACACACCCGGAAAAATATACTGTCAATGTAAGCAGAGAATGTAGTAGAAAATGTTATGGGGTTAACATTAAATTGAAGAAACTATTCTTCTAAAGGTTTAGAAATAAATGTATTAATGGTGCTTTATTTATCAATTTTTCTTTTCTTTCTTTTTAAATTAATTAAAAAAGTTAAACACACTACATTCTAGTGGTCGCCAAGTCACGAAAACTAGGTCTGAATGAGACTGCGGACTCAGAGGCCAAAAACAGCTGAAAAACTTGAATATGAACAAATATATGTATTACATGAGACATTTCAAGAGAAACAAAACACCTTATCTTAGATGCATGGCAAACGGACTACAACACACAAGTACTAACAGACAACAAACTACCAACTATTAAGAAAACTATTTGCATGTGGCCATCAAGTTTTAGAAACTCTGGGAGAGAAGAAGTTGTTCTCTCGTGACTTAGAATCGGCTTCGCCAAAATAACACACTCATACTTAATGACAAAGACGGACAGACTTACTTGCTCAACTCGTAACGTTCTCTTGACGATAAGACATAGACTGACAGAATGCCGAAAACGACAACATCAGGACTTTCCCTACAACTTAACGAACTTTTGACAATTGGCAGCCTATACATTAACAAAATAATCTCATACCTACACAAAATTCAAATATATGACAAAATTTACATACAAATTAAGCCTGTGGCGTGCAACACGATTTCCAATTATATGCATTAATTGTATTATATGCGTTTGTACACATGTATATTTTTACCCTGAAGGAGGAAATTACGATAATCATTAGCCAAAGTACCATTTTCAACCATTCATTTCCTATTGATTATCCACCAACTATGCTCATCACCAATTTTTTAGCAGATTTCCCTTAAGGGAAAGCAGCTACTGAGGTCGTACTCATGACGCGATTTTCAAAAATTTTCTTCAAATGTCCATCAATCCTACCCAGGAGATGACGAAAATGAGGTTTGTCTGATAACGATCTAGCGGTCGCAACCAAATAAATTACGGGGATTTTCGAAAATTCGAAATATCTCCGTTACCATACATCGGATCAAATATTTGTATAGATCCAATTTTATTGCAAATTAAATTTACTATAAATATTGGTCTATACATTTATTCTCTATCTTGAATAATAATCGAGATATTTGCATTTTGGTTAAATTTGGGCCGATAACGGACGACTAAGTTTCCCGCCAAAAGCTAGTTCGCCCCTTTCCCGTAACTGTTCGGCTTTCGTATGGATATTTCTATATTGTATAACTTCAAGTCTGAAATCTACTTAGTTTACGCTGCCCCTGCGTGACGGACTTTTTTTTTTAATCTTCACGTATAAAATGTTCATCTATTTCAGGTTTGTTATTTTGTCATTGTTTTTTGGTATTTGTTATTATTAGTTGCTGTTATCTCCTATCTATTTACTATAGGTATTTCACTTGGAACAATTTTTGACTGTTGAAAGGGCAAACCACCTTTGATGTGGTGTCCATAAATAAATATTAAAAAAATTATAGAGGTCCTCTGATAATCCTCTATGAGATAATTCAAACATTAATATGCCATGCTAGCTTTTCTGTCTCCAGCTATATTTCTCTGTAGCAAGCAGCTTTGGTAGTTAATAAAATACGATGATCTTTACATCCTATAATAAATTATAAATACCTTTTTCCTCTTTGATTTCAAGTCAAGACTTGTCTCCAGCCTAATTTCGCCTCTATTGTGGTACTGTGATTCCGTGTAAATAGATATCACATCAGCAGACGACATTAATCTACAGCGAGCACATTACTTTGTGCATAAAAGCTCTTGGATGGCTCACTTCTAAGATGTATAGGAGCCTTAATATATGGTGCTTGGCAAAGAAGATTTTGAATCTTGCTTAGAATTCTATATGAATGATTCATTCCTGTGTAAGTGTGGTAGCTAATTTCTAAGTTGGCAGTCTGCAGAACCAACAGGATTTTAATTTTGATATATGTCTAGCAATAAATAATTAGGTATATTCATTTCTATATAGTCTTTAGAGCTAATTTATAAAAAGAATAACAATTTTGGGTTTATTTCTATTGTCAGTAAGAGAGAACCACTGGTCTTAAGAAAATATAAACATCTATCTATCTGTGTCCAAATCTTTCAGCAGATATTCCCTTAAGTGAAATCAAGCTTTTGAAGTTGTACTCTGCCTGACCCAATTTTCCAAATTATTCAACAAAACGTCCATCGATCTTACCTAGTAGACAACGAAAGTGAAGTCCTTTAAAAACTATATATATATATATATATATATATATATATATATATATATATATATATATATATATATATATACACACCCTCAACCGCAAAAAAACAACCAGACACATCATATTTCGCGTATTAAAAAGCTTACCTTCAGTTAGCTTAAACTCGGGGTGCGCCAGTTTAAGTTTAAAGTAAGCGAGAAAGCTTTTTTAAAAAAGCACTTTTATTGATAATAACAATTACAAACTTAAAACAAGCAGAATGTCTGGCTAAAGTTGCTGCCGAACTTGATCTTACTTTTTACATAAAACGATTAAATTGCGAGTTTGGTAACGATCAAAGAAAAATTGCGACCGCTAGAGCGGTATCAGCAAATATATATATATAAATATATATTATATATAATAGGTATATATATATATAAAGGGTAATAAAGTAAAAACATGCCGATTGTTAAAAATAAACGGTTTGAACATCCCACGTGACTTTGTTCAGTCAATAAATCGAAAACATATCAACAAATCTAAAGTTACGTCTTGGAAACATCCGCTCTGCTGACATCACAGACATCAGCATTTGTTTCCTTTCTAATTCTTGTCATTCCCTTTCCTTGTCATTTCCCCCAGCAACTTTAGCCTGTCATTCTGCATGTTTTAAGTTTGTAATTGTTATTATCAATAAAAGTGCTTTTAAAAAAAGCTTTCTCGCTTACTTTAAACTTAACTGGCGCCCGAACAGGAACAGTTAACTAAAGCGTGAAAGCCTTTTTAAATAGCACGTTTATTCATAATAACAATTACAAATATAAAATAAGCAGGATAACGGGATACAGTTACTGGGGAAATGACAAGGAGAGGAAAAATGGAAGGGATTATAAAGGAAATAAATGCTGATGCTTGTGATGTCAGCAGAGCGGGCGTAACTTAAGACAGGCCCAACTATTTCATTAAATGCAAACATAGGTCACAATACTTACAATTGGGTGTGTAAAACGTATATGTAGTAGAGAGTCTTAAAAAAAAGAATAAAATAGTAAATGTTATGTATAAACACTTGCTGAATGCTACTTCATCAAATTAGGACGGATTATCTCCTGGTTTCCAACATTTTCCAGACAGTTTGGGACAAGGGATTTCATATAATGAGTCCTTCCCAAAATAAATACCCATTGTGCGGTTGTAATCAAACACAAAATAAAACAATAACGAGTAATACAATATAGCTTTTATAGAAAAATAATTGGTTTCATACATTGTGCTTTATATACCATGTATATAATTACCTGTCTAATTGAGAGAGCAGTTTTAATTATGAATGAAGAACAAGATTTTCAAAACATTAATTAATTCCAGATGCTTGAAAATGTTCCCCGACGGCACATAATGTGATATTTAATCCAGCATCTCTTAAATATTTCATATTCCTATTAATTTATAAACAATGAAACATTTTCTGAACTATTTAGAGCGTTAACATCATAAAACTGAAAGGAATTTTAGAATTAGCGTCTCATGAAATACCACGCATGGTTGATTCTAATGAAGAATTAAACGCCTCAATTCTGGTTAAATTCTGAAAAGTAAAACTTTTTCGTAATAGCAGGAAAACCTAATTAGCTTTTGAAACTATACTGAAAAAAGTTGTAGTCCTTTATCTGAAAAAGTCCAGCAAATGGAGAGAATTTATTTTATAGACATCCCTTTTTCCCAGAGCCCAACCCACATAATGGTCTCTTTCTTTTATATGTGTATTTACAATCAGAAATCCTGTCAGTTGTTATTTGTCAGGATCAATAAAAAGGCCTCGTCCTCTACTATTGTTTTAATTTTATGCAAAGTGCACTTTCGGAGTCAGCGCTCCATCATCCTGTGACAAACAAAAACCTTAAAACTCATCAACAAATCAATAGAATTCTTAAAAAATAGTCAACTAATAAAATTAAAAAAATTAAAAAGGATAATCGTCTGTCAAAGATAAGAAATTAAAATCTATAAACTATCTAAATTAAAAACAAGCAAATTACTAGATAGTACAACTATATTTGCATATCACAGTGGGGAAAACCCTGAAATGCACACCAGAGGAACTAAAATGCAAATGTCGAACTAAAAAATTACTATACAAACCCCATACTAATAATAGAGAGGAGATGTAGGAGGTACATGATGTACGAGTTGTTATTTGTGTAAAAATTATTGTCGATCCTAAAAAGTCCGTCACGCAGGGGCTGCGTAAACTAAGCAGATTTCCCACGTGAAGTTTTACAATTAGAGAAAAAATCTCCCTAATTCACAACTGTAGTAGTAAGAAACCTCTAAAACCTAAAACATTATTTAGGGTGAAATAACCAAGTAGTTTCTAGCCCCAAAATATAGTTAACCTAACCTCTAAACCTATTCACGAGGGACGGATAGTTATGGAAACGGCCGCCAGAGCTCACGGCGGTAAGTCCGAACAGCCTACTGGCGACCACAACTCAGAATACAAATGCAAATATCTCGGGAATAATTCAAGATACAAAATATAATGTATAGAACAATATTTATAGTATAACTTTAATTTGCAGTAAGATTAATTCAATACAATTTTTTCGATCCGACGCATAATAACGGAGATATTTTGAATGTTCAAAAATTCCCCCTCTAAAACCCCCCCTCCTACTGGTCCGATTTTCGGCCATTATAACGAACTTAATTTACCTTTTTACATAAAACGATTAAATTCCGAGTTTGGTAACGATTCAAACAAAAAATTGCGACCACTAGAGCGTTAACAGACATATATATATATATATATATATATATATATATATATATATATATATAATTTTGAACGGACCTCATTTTCGTCATCTCCTGGGTAGGATCAATAGACATTTGAAGAAATGTTTCGAAACTCGCCGACATGAGTACGACCTCAATAGAAGATTTCCCTTAAAGGAAATATGCTAGTCAACAGAAAGAAATTGTTTGGGCAATGGCGTTAGAAGTACGTTTTCTTTAAATGTCTCTTTAATCTAGATAAACTATGCTCCGGAAAAAAAACATTGTCTGGTCGCCTTCTAAATTCCCTGGCATTAAATAGCTTAAATCCTTGTGCCGTTATTTTAATTCTGCTCTAAATGATAGATAGTAAATAACTACCTAAATAACTCACCTGTGGGCTTAATTAGATCAAGGACTTTATTTTTAAGCTTTTAAATGTTGGAAATGAAATTAGCCGTTTTGCCAATGCGGGTTTTAATATTTCTCTTCATTAAGCGTCTAACTTTGAAATGTCTTTTTCCTGCTCTAACTTTGCATGATTGGGCGTGCGTATTCACTTTTATGTAAATTTGTTTAATTAAATTCCATGATGATTTTTGTTCTTTATTCAGATAAATGTCGAAATGTCTGTCTACGGTGGCTTGCATACGGCAGGATACTATTTGAGCTTTCATGTCTGTAACAGCTTTGAATGGAACTTGACGAAACTCGGCAATGTTGCATTCGCAAACCATAAACCGAGTGCATTTAGAACAAATATTTTTACATTTGAGAAACTTTTTCGAAAATCGTATCATGAGAACAACAAACTGTACTTACCCGCCTTCATTAATTACGAACAGAAAAGAGAGGCCTCTGATACATGGGTAGTGTTAAGTGCATTAGACTATTAAACACTTACTGACTGACTGCAAGTCGTGCAACACGACTTACCGACGGTTGCCCACTCCTGAAGAGCATTTCGAATAACTTCAAAACTTTGAAATATTTTCCAGATTTCAATACTTCTAACCATATTCACACATGGTATTTTAACTAAAAGAATTATAATTACGAATACAATTTTAGTATATTTATTTCTGTCGCGCAATATGCATCCATTGAGGGATCTTATGCGATTTTCTCTCTAGCGCTCGCAATGTTTGTTTGATCATTACCAATCTCGATATTTAAACGTTTTATTATGGGAGAAAATATCATAAATTCTTAATATCTCCGTTATTATGCGTCGGATCGAACAATTCTATAGAACCAAACTTATTGCAAACGTTATTTTCTGTAAATTTTGCCATGAATGTTTATTCACTGAATTGATTATTAACAGAGATATTTGCATTTTTTTTAGTTTTCGGCTTTCAGTGATCCTGTTACTCATGTCATATTAATAATATGCGGTTGTATTATGAATGCCTTTATTTAAAGCCTGAATACCAAATATGTTTTCATGGAACTTTTCCGTTTTGAGATAAATGCAAATACGTAACGTACTTTGGAAATCTGCTTTGTTAACACAGCCCATGACGGACTTTTTATGAAATACATTTGTAGTGTTCACCACTAGTTTTTAATGATTATATGTTGTGTTTGTAACTTTTGTTCATTGTTTGTTTGTTTTCTTTATAACTTTAACTCTAGTATTTAATTTTAATGTGTCGTGTTTTTATAGTAGTTCATTTTCTGATTTTTTTTTATACACTGAAGTTTGATGCAAAAATTGCAAAACAGGGCACTCCTAAATAGAGTAAATTAGTCATAGTGTGGCTGTCCCGACATAATTTACTCCGTGCGATAGTTGCACACTTAGATATAAGATCCTGAAGAAGGACCGGAAGAGTTTCGAAACGTATAAAGCTTTAATATAATGAACCCGTATATCACACCGCTGATTTTAAAACTAAGTCAATAAATTATAATGCATAAAACAAAATGTCAGAGGTAAAATTAATGTATGTATTGAAGAAAAGTATTTAAAAACTCATCTGAAGCCTTCATTAAAACTTTCAATAATCCTGTTGATATCAATGAGTAGCGCCTGTGAGTGTAGATAGTGTTGTTTGTGCTGTCAGAATGAATATTAATGCTAGCCAGACTGAACACATGGTCGCCATATCACAAATATTACACTAAACAGCTGTTCACTCCCCATTATTTGCCAAACTCAGCCAGTCGTGTGTTTCCGATTATCGATTCCTGAAATAGTATTGTGCCCAAGAAATAGTTTTGTACTTGTGCAATGTATCTTAGATGAATTAGCCAGGACGATGTGAATTTGTGATGACTTCGTAGTGAACTTCAAGTAAGGTTAGGAACTTAATTTTTTAGTTACAATTTGTCCCAATTCTATGTAATTTTACTTATTGTTTCTCCCTCTCATTTTCAGGAATAAAGAATTCCTATTCGTACGACATTATATACCTTAGAAATCCACTATTAAGAGTAATAAGTACATATGAGCAACAATTACAAGGCAAAGACACTGTAAAACGAAGTCCGTCACGCAGGGGCTGTGCAAACTAAGCAGTTTTACTACGTGTACCACGAATTTGCACTTATCTCAAAAATTAAAAGTTCAATGAGAACAGCATTTGACATTTATGATTTAAATATTGTGCTTCATAATATAATAACTTTTTGTTAATATGACATGAGTAGGAGATGGAGTTATTTACTGAAGCCAGAAAACAATAAAATGTAAATATATCGGTTAATAAACAAGATAGTGAAAATAGGTACATAACAAAATATATAGAACGTTACATTTCCAATAAGATTGATTTTATACAAGTTTTCGATCCGAAGCATAATAACGGAGATATTAAGAATTTTCAAAATTCCTCCCGTCTAAATCCCCTTTTCCGGGAACGAATTTTTGTCATTAACGAACTTGATCTTTCCTTTTACATAAAACTATTGAATAACGAGTTTAGGAACGATTAAACAAAAATTGAGACCGCTAGAGCGGTAACAGACAAATATATATATAAATATATATATATATATATATATATATATATATAGATATATAGAGAGAGAGAGAGAGAGAGAGATAGAGATAGATTGGTAGATAGATATATAATTTTGAACGGACCTCATTTAGCAGATTTCCCTTAAGGAGAGTTTTGAAACATTTCTTCAAATGTCCATCGATCCTACCCAGGAGATGACGAAAATGAGGTCCGTTCAAAATTATATATATATATATATTTGTCTGTTACCACTCTAGCGGTCGCATTTTTTGTTTAATCGTTTACCAAACTCGATATTTAGTCGTTTTTTTATGTAAAAAGAAAGATCAAGTTCGTTAACGGCTGAAACGGAACCAGATGGGAGGGGGGTTTAGAGGGGACGATTTTCGAAAATACGAAATATCTCCGTTACTATACGTCGGATCGAAAAATTGTATAAAGCCATTCTTATTGAAAATTAAATTTACTATAAATATTGTTATATACATATATTGTTTATCTTGAATATTAACCGAGATATTTACATTTTTCAGTTTCCAACCTTCAGCAAAACCCGACTTCTACTCATGTTACATTAACAATACTCTATTATACAATAAAGTACATTACTCGATGCCAAATATTGTTTTCAATACCTTTAATATACGAGACATGCAAATATGTCCTGGTGGTCTTAAGGTCTTGGGCTTCTAAAATTTGATTGATTGAAATAAGATACAGTACCAGATGTAGTAAATAGTTTTCAATAAAATTAATATGTTATATTCTGATATATTTCAGTAGTTATTTTTCTTTCCGCTGTGAGGCTAGCAGGCCTGTTTGTTTACATTTCTAACTTAACGCTTCCTGTCGGCAGGTTATTGAAATTGGATGAAACATTTCTTATTACCGTTTGCATTTATTCTCGGTGCTGTTGTGTTACCAATATGTAGATTTATCTATTACTAAAATACACGAGGAAAATCTGCTTAGTTTACGCAGCCCCTGCGTGACGGACTTTCGCCATCTACTAGGTAGGATTGTTAGACATTGAAAGACTTTTTTCGAAACTCGCATCACGAGTACAACCTCAAAAGCTGATTTACCATGAGGGAAATCTGCTAAAAACACGATTTCTAAAATAGCTACAAGAATAATAATAAATAATGCATATTTATTGATGAAGAGAAATGGCAATCTACATCCATTCATCAGAATCAGACGCTGGAAAACTCACAATCTTACAAACAATTTAACACTTCATCTCACTTTTCATTGAGCTGTATTAAATCCATAATACAGACTTTCTTCTATATTTTAGCAGATTTTCCTTAAGGAATATCAGCTATTGATGCCGTATTCATGGCTCGATTTTCAATAAATTACCCCAAACGTCCATTAATCCAAAGCGATAACGAAAATGAGGTCCGTTCAAAATTATTTGTATTTGTGTTAGCACATTAGCAGTCGCAATTTTTGTTGTATCGTTACCAAACTCGATAATTATTAGTTTTATGTGAAAAGCAAGATCTAGTTCATTAAAGACAGAAATTTGACCAGTGAAAGGGGGGAAGAGGGGGAATTGTATATATCTCCGTGATTATACTTCAGAACGAAAAAATATATGGGAGCAATCTTATTGAAAATTTAATGTTCTATGAATGTTATTCTATATTTTGATTATTCACAGAGATATTTTCATTTTAGCAGATTTCCCTTAACGGAAATGAGCTATTGAGGTTCTACTCATGACGGAATTTTCGAAATTTTTCTTCAAATGTCAATCGATCCTACCTAGTAGATGACGAAAATGAGGTCCGTTCAAAACTGTATATATATATATATATATATATATATATATATATAAATATATTTATATATATATATATACTATTTGTCTGTTAACGCTCTACGTCGCAATTTTTGTTTGATCTTTACCAAACTCGGAATTTATTAATCGTATTATGTAAAAAGGAAAATCAAGTTCGTTAATGGCTGAAATTCGGAAAAGTGGAGGGGGGGTTTAGGGGAGGGGGATTATTGACAATTCAAAATATCTCCGTTATTATTCGTCGGATCGAAAAATTGTATAGAATCAATCAATAAATATTGTTTTATACATTTATTCTGTATCTTTAATATTAACCGAGATATTTGCATTTGTATTCTGTGTGTCGTCGGCTATGTTCGGGAATTTCCACCGAGATCTCTGGCGGCTGTTTCCATAACTATTCGTCCCTCGTGAATTGCTTTAGAGATACCTTACTACTACAGGTGTTATTGGGCAGATTTATCTACTGGAAAATTGTCACGCGGAAAATCTGCTGAGTTTACGCAGCCCCTGCGTGACGGACTTTATAAATATCTATATAAAATTGTAACCTCTGTCTGTACATTGATTTTTCATTTTTGAAATTTCACGATCACTTTTCGTTTCACATGTCATAGACACCATATCTGCATTTTGTTTCTTTCGTGTATGTTTGTTTGTTTGTTTGTTTGTTACCTTTTCACGCATAAACGGCTGAACCGAATTTTATGAAACTTGGTATGTATATTACTACTAACCCATCTTAGACTTTAGGCTATATTAATTTTCTCTGAGACGAACAGGAGTGGGGGTTATAAGGGAAGCCTGAAATTAAAAATAGCGATATTTCGTTTTCTATTGGTTTTCGGCAAATATGCACATAACAAAAGTTGTTTATTTTGTTATTTAGAGTAACTTTTGTTATATACACTTTTGTCGTATACCGAAGTTTAAATGCGTTATACGCTAAAAATTATAGCGGGAGTCAACAATATTATATGCCAAAAAAGACTCAACCGAACTAAATAAAACTCGGTACGTGTATTAGCAGTGAGACCTTCATTATAATAAGCCATACCAACATTTCTATGGACGGGCAGGAGTGGGGGTTATAAGGGAAGCCTGAAATTAAAAATAGCGATATTTCGTTTCCTATTGGTTTTTCCGCAAATATAAACATAACAAAATTGTTTATTTTGTTATTTGGAGTAACTTTTATTATATTCACTTTTGTCGTACACCTAAGTATAAATGAATTATACGTTAAAACTTTAGCGGGAGCCAACAATTTTATTGGGCACTAACGGCTGAACCGAACATAACAATTAGCGTTAATTCTTCCATGATTATAAATTATATTAACATTTTTAGGTTCGAACGGGAGGGGGGTTATATACATATATATATATATATATATATATATATATATATATGTATATATAACAAATCCACGGCAACGACGGGTATCAATCCTAAACACTGGGACATTGAAGACAGTGAAGCCTTATCGAACAAATAATTCTATTATTAGCAAATCCACGGCAACGACGGGTATCAATCCTAAACACTGGGACGGGTAAATGTCAAAATATTGTGCAATGTAAAGCCTGCTAAAAAATACCATCACCATTCAGCCTCAAATGAATTCCCGGGCGGAGCCGGGTATCTGAGCTAGTATATATATATATATATATATAGATAGATATATTTATCTGTTACCGCTCTAGAGGTCGCAATTATTGTTTAATCGCTACCAAACTCGATATTTAGTCGTTTTATGTAATAAGAAAGATCAAGTTCGTTAACGGCTGAAATCGGACCAGTGGGAGGGGGGCTTTAGAGTGGGAGAATTTTGAAAATTCAAAATATCTCCGTTATTGTACGTCGGATCGAAAATTTTTACAAAAACAATCTAACTGCAAATTAAATTTACAATAAATATTGTTATATAATTTTTTTCTCTATCTTGAATAATAATCGAGATTTTTTCATTTTTATGGTCTGTGGTCGGGTGTTGTTCGGGTTAGTTCGGCCGTTTTCGGAAGTCTCGGCTCTGGCGGAAGCTAAAATTTGAGTTATTAAAATATAAATTATTCTTACAATTCAGTTGGGAGTTTATTAAAATTAACTACAAGATTTCTCATTACCGTTTGTATTTACTTATGGTGGTGTTGTGTTACCAGTATGCAGATTTCTCTATTGCTAAACTTCACATAGGAAATCTGCTTAGTTTACGCAGCCCCTGCGTGACGGACTTTTTAGTTTTCAGCATTCAGTAAACCCCTATATAAATAGATCTTATGTTAGAAAAAGAATAATCTTATACAAATGAATTTAGAAATTATTTATAAGTTTCTCATGACAGAGTATTGTATTTTAATTAAGTGGAGGTCCAAGTTATCTTTTGGTCAACACCATTTAAAAGTGTGTATATATATATATATATATTGAAATTTAAAAAAACTGGGGGCACTCACAATATTATTTATTTCTGAAATGTAAGGAAAATGCTGTTTACTTTTTCAACTCTGTCTATTTTTAAGTAGCTCTCAAAAAAGTCTTTTTCACTGGAATACATTATATATTTTTTGAGGTGCCTTATCGGGTTGATTAAATTTCGGAAATCGTGTTAGAAGATGACAAAGGCTGCTACCGATGTAAAATTTATAGATCTTACATATTTCATATACTATAAGTGAAAGAAGAACCCGTCTATGAAATACAGTTATGTGTTGTGAGTTTGCAACTCTCAGGAAGCTAACAGTCCCCAGTTTTTTAAAGTGATGTTTAAATATTAAATAATTTCCTGAGCCGTCATAGTTGTAACTGTTTATTGTGCTGAATGTCGAATTATTAGTTGAATTTAAGCTTTTAGCAGTAAATAACTGAGATATTTGCATTTGTATTCTGCACGTGCTCGGCAGCAGTGGCTATGTTCCGACTTTCCGCCGTAAGCTCTGGCGGCCGTTTTCGTAACTATTCATCCCTCGTTAATAGGTTTAGAGGTTTCTTACTACTACAGCTGTTATTAGGCAGATTTCTCTATTGTAAAACTTCACGTTAGAAATCTGCTTAGTTTACGCAGCCCCTGCGTGAAGGACTTTTGAAGGGAATATATGCTGAGATGAGATCAGAGATGTGCAATAACAACAAGTGGGAAATCTGCTTAGTTTACGCAGCCCCTGCGTGAAGGAAGTTTTTCTAAAAAGAAACATTCATCAACCCAAACGTTCAATTCATAAAATAGTATTATTTAAACATAGCAAACCTGTATAAACACTTGCATGAGCCAGTTCTTTTACTTATTTTTTGCCATTAGTTCAACGAAGTTTTTATGTTACTGAAAGGGCTACTATCTCTACTAAAGTTTATTCAGCAGTGCTTTGATAAATGAGTATTTTTAGTTGAGCGCGGAATTGAAGAGAAAAGAAGTTAAACAGGAAAGTTTAAATTGTTATTGTTAAAAAAAAGTATTATAAGAGTGCCGTTTATTTATCTGCATGTACCATTTAAGTTTACAACCTACAACATAGGTTTGTAGTATATTACACATAAATTATTTCAAGAATACAAGTTACATATACACAATTAACAATAATAAAAGTTAAATAAAAAAAAAGTCCCTCACGCAGGGGCTGCGTAAACTAAGCTGATTTCCCAGTAGAGAAATTTCACGAGAGCCGAGCAGTTAAGGAAACGGCCAAACTAGCTTTTGGCGGGAAAGTCACTCGTCCTTTAGCAACCCAGATTTAATAAAAATGCAAATATCTCGGTTAATATTCAAGATAAAGAATGAATGTATATAACAATATTTATAGTAAATTTAATTTGCAGTAAGATTGATTCTGTACAATTTTTCGATCCGACGTATAGTAAGAGAGATATTTCGAATTTTCGAAAATCCCTCCTCTAACCCCCCCCCCCCTCCCACTAGTCCGATTTCAGCCATTAACGAACTTGATGTTTCGTTTTGCATAAAACAATTAAATATCGATTTTGCTAACGATCAAATGAAAATTGCGACCGCTAGAGCGTTAACAGACGTATATATATATATATATATATATATGTATATATATGTATATATATATATATATATGTATATATATATAATTTTGAACGGACCTCATTTTCGTCATTTCCTGGGTAGGATCGATGGACATTTGAAGAAAATTTTCGAAAATCGCGTCGTGAGTACGACCTCAATAGCTGATTTCGCTTGCAGGAAATCTGTTTAAGAATAGTTGTTTTATCAGCTGTAATAAGTAATGAAGCTATTAATTGTGTCAAAAGCATGCTCTCCAAATATTACTATACTATATTGAATACTATATTTTCAAAATAGCTTATCTTTTAGGAGATTTCGCTTAAGGGAAATCAGCTATTGAGGTTGTACTCGTGACGCGATTTTCGAAATTTTTCTTTAAATGCCCATCAATCCTACCCAGGAGTTGACGAAAATGAGGTCTGTTCAAAACTTTATATATATATTTGTCTATTACCGTTCTAGAGGTCGCAATTTTTGCTTTAACGTTACCAAACTTGATATATAATCGTTTTATACAAAAAGAAAGATCAAGTTCTTTAATTGATGAAATGGGAAAAGGGGGAGGGGGGGGGAGAATTTTGAATATTCTTAATATCTCCGTTATTATGCGTCGGATCGAAACATTATATAGAACCAATCTTATTGCAAATGTAATGTTCTATAAATGTTATAATGTACATTCTTTCACTATCTTGTTTAGTTACGGAAATATTTGCATTTTTTAGTTTTCGGTATTCAGTAAAGCCCCACTCCTACTCATCTCATATTTTCAATATTCTATTATGTTATGAAGCACTTTATTTGAAGCTTAAATACCAAATATTGTTCTCATTGAACTTTTAAGTTTTGAGATAGATGCAAATACGTGGCGCACGTGGGAAATCTGCTTAGTTAACGCAGCCCCTGCGTAACGGACTTTTTCCATTTGAAATTAGCCTCTTTCTCTTTCAATGCGCTGTTTTAGTTTTAGTCGTTCGATAGTGAATAGTCTGCAATCGTATATTAATTGTTGACATGTTTGTGGAGTTGTATAAAATCACAAGGGCAAGTATTGGTGACTTTCATTTCATGTTGAATCGGTCAGAGTAAGAATTTCGTCGTGAACTATGTCCTGTTACTAATTGTCTCATTTATATATATATATATATATATATATAGAGTTAAATTTATAGATAGATATTTTATTGGCTTATATTTACAATATGTTGCCAAGAGTCTGGCCAATTAGTGTTAGTATGGTTATTAATATATTATAACTTCCTAAAATATGTGTAAATAAAATAATAATAATTTCTAAAATTACAAATGAACACCATATACATTGGCACGTAATACAATATAAATATTAATCTAAATTAATAGTGACTTCAATAGATCATAATTTAATGTAAATGTAGATTAATTCATTCTTTTTAAATGTCTAGTTTTCTAACATATCAGATTAACATAACTATTCTCTAAGATAATTATACCTCTTCTAATAATAAGTATAACTGCAAATAATAAATAATGTGCCGATTATTGTTGAATAAGCCCCCCCATCAAAATAATAAAATTCTTTCTTTTATATTGTTAACATTCGCAAACTTTTGATAAGAAAAAAAAATATATCATTAAATTTACTTTCATTGTTGTAATCCAAAATGTTTACCAATGATAGGTATTCTCTTTGAGACACTATATATTTGTCTAGGAATTTTACTCTGTGTGATATAAAAGCGGGGCAATACAACAGTAAACCACTTACATTTACACACCTCTTCAGTTTTTATAATTTGAGTCCTGTTTCTATAAGATAATTTCAAATACTCGCTAGAAGAAATCCTTATTTGACTGACAAGTTTTATTTTATTTATGTTTGTGTGGAACGTTAAATAATTTTCAGGGAGAGAATGGTTAAAACTACAAATACTTCTATATATTCGGCTGTAACTTGAGTTAAGAACTCTATCTACGTCAACAGAATGGAGATTGTTTACAATTGTTTCAATGATTGTGGTCTTGTTGGCTAGCTAAGTTTATTTTACTTGTGACACCCAATTATATTTTATGTCGCTTTT